>CM022298.1:735317823-735394011 GCA_011799875.1 Thinopyrum elongatum | reverse complement strand
CTCTCAGGTGTGCAAACAAGGTATTGTTGTTAGACAACAGTATACCTACAATATACAAGGAAGCGTTGATGGGCCCTGACTCCGGAATTGGCTAAATGCCATAATAATCCAAGATAATATCCATATAAATGATTCAAGATTAGATCTTGGTAAACCCTCCGGAAGACATAAAGTCTAAGAGAATATTAATGGAACTATAAACTCATACGGATAAAAATGTTTTATCCATAAAGCTAGACATGTTGCTTATAACAAATTCAAGGAGTTAACTACGATTAGATTGTCTCGTCGTAGTGATGCTTAAAGTCGGTTCAGGTTATACTAGCAATTAATACATATTTCAACTATGAGATATGACAGATGGACGCCAAAAGGATTTCCATGGGATGGAAATATAGCCAAGGACATGTAGGTAATATAGTCCAAAGAATTTTGTCGATCCAAAGGATGCTGGTGAGTGCGCAAACTTCAGAGTTCCAGCAATGGACGGAAGCGAGAAAAATGGAGTTGGAATTTTTGTTTTGATGAAATAGTCAAAGAGTTTGATTTCATCAAAGATAACAAAGATGCTTGTATTTACAAGAAAGTAAGTGGGACCATAATAATATTTCTAAAACTTTGTGTGCATGATACATTATTGATTAGAGATAATATAAATTTCATGACATGAAAGGACTTCACTGAAAATAGTTTTTTCAGTGAAAGTACTAAGGGTAAGGTAGCCTTGGTATTAGGCACAATTATCATTAGAGATTGTATTGCCTAATAGGGCCAAGCCTAAATGCATATTGACGAGATGCTAAAATGTTTTAGCATGGGAACGCCAAGAAGAATTTCTTGCCGAAGTCACATGGAAAGAGTTTTAGCAAGACTCGGTGTCCTTAAAACAGTGATGAGCAAAATACATGATCGAGATTCCACACACTTCTATGTTTGGATTAATCATATATTCCATGGTATGTAAATCAACCAGATATGTCCAGTACTCCAAACTTGCATTAGAGGAGGTGTAGCCTGTTTAAACTGCTATACGGTTAATACCTATTACTGCCTGCATAGCGTGTCAATGTTGTATTACTTGTGTTGATACCTTACTGCAATCCTAAATGCTAGGTAGGATTGCTAGTTGATATCATTTTGCCTGCTTTCTTGTGCAGTGCCCGTGCTTACTACTATAGGGCCGTGATCCGATAGGCGACGGTGATCACGGGTGTATACTATACATATATGCATACTATAGATGGTGACTAAAGTAGGGTTCGGCTCGAAGGAAACCCGCGAAGTGATGGTGATTCACCGGATTGGGGCCGAAAGGAATTTGTCCCAACGGCCCCCTTTGATGGATCTTGTGGGGAGAGACAGGGCAGGTTGAGACACTAGGAGACAGGTGGGCCACAGGGCCTGGTCGGCGTTCGCGTTACTTCTAATAACACGCTTAACGAGATTGGATTTTGATATGAGTCTGGCCACTGGCCACGCACAAACAAAATACGCGGGAGTAGAGTAGTTATGGGTATCCGGCGTCGTGGTATCAGATGAAGCCTTATTGACGTCAGCGATGAGCGGAGCGAGCCGTTGTTGGACCGCGACTAACGTACTAAAGCCCCGTGCCACGCCGTCGTGCGGTGCTGGTCTGCTGCGTCCGGTCACGCAGTAGCACACGTGTAGTGTAGCCACGGGCGATTGGGGCACAGACCCTACCAGTAGTGCCTATGGATTAGTCCGCGTGCACCTCTATGTTGGCCCTAGGTGGGGCATGCGACGTGTGGATCTCCTCGAGGCCGGGCATGACCAAAGGAAAGTGTGTCACGGCCAAGGCGAGACCGCGTGCGTTGGGTTTTGAACGATGTGGTGACACCCCTGACAGGGAGTTTATCTATTCCGAATAGACCGCTGTCCATTGGTAAAAGACGACCCGGAGTGTATTACGAACCTCATACAACTATAGAAATGGATGACTTAATCAAAAAACACCTTACAAGTGCAGAGTATAACCCGGTGGTCGCTCGTCGCATGTGAGAGAGAGGATCGACGGCATGCCCCCGCTCACCCCCCTGGATTCATGCTTTACGTTGTTGTTTGGTTAACTTCCAACTCCTTCTTCATTGCTTCACAAGATGGAGGCTTCTGCCAGAAGCGTAGTCACGAAAGACTAGCCATCCCCTTGTATTCTGGCACTTGCAGTTCAGTCCACCGGATATTGCCCTCTTTACACATACTACCAATGCATAGTAGTATGATCTTGCTTGCGAGTACTTTGGTTTATGAGATACTCCACGGTTCTTTCCCCTCCTTACCACCTTTACCTTCTCTTGACGTTGTAGCAAACCAGAGGCTGGAGCCCAGGAGCACAGACGCCACATACGACGACTTACTACACCAGGACGGGAGCCTACACATACGCGTCCAGGACGCGACGACCAGGCCAGTTAGATAGGAGCGATCCCAGGCAGGAGGCCCTGCGCCTGTTCGATTGTTGTTATCCCTGTTGTGCGAGCAATTCTTCATGGCCACCTGTTTAACCTATGTTCTGTACTCAGATATGTTTGCTTACCGCCTGACTCGTATATTGATCGAGCATTTGTATTCGAGCCCTCGTGGCCCTGGCTTGTATTATGATGCTTGTATGGACTCCCCCCTTATCTATGTTTAGAGTTGTGTTGTGATGTATTCTTCTCGTGAGTCCATGATTCTTGATCATACACGATTGTTGAGTGACATCGATAGTGTACGATCGCAGCGGGGGCGCCACAAGTTGGTATTCAGAGCCGACTGCTTGTAGGACATCCCCCTTTCCACTTCATTGGCGAAGTTGAGTCTAGACAAAGAAAACCGTTTTATAACTGGTGCTTGTGACGCTTACGGCCCACCTTGCCAACTGGGTGGTAGAGGATATTGTTATCCTAGTCTATACCTCTGGGACTCTGATCTCTCTTATATCGGGTTAAATGAAGTTTATAACGCTCGACACTTAGGATCTCGAAATTCTGTTACCCGGAGTAGTGGATATCTGTGCGATTTCCCTGTCGTGTTGATCTGATTAGTCTGAATAATCATTTTCCTTTCCATCTGTTTGTTTAAGCCTTCTCACGAGTTGGTTAGTTAAACCTTTATGTCGTTTGACAAACCTGAAGTTTCCTCTTATTTTCCAGATGTGGACCGTTGTTTCCCCGCGTCTACGACACAGCTGTGCTTCGCAGATTGGGCGCGTAATACCCTGTTTCCATGCTTCCTGATCGCTCTCATGACCAGACTTGGCTACCCGTTGGTTACCTAAGTACTGGTTTATGAGGTTACCGCGAGTTTCAACAAGGAACAGCTATGCGCAAGCTTCGGAATTATGATCACGCAGAACAACTAAGAACACCATGACACACCTTTTTAAAGGATTAGGCGTGACGATTGGAATGATGGCATGTCAATGAGCAGCCTACTACGCTCGCGTAGCTCTACGAGGGGAGCACAATGCGTATCTTGGATGACTCCGAGTTTCCGATACATTCCGATTATGCCCTGGTGGAGTGCTACCGGATACTACACAGCTTATCGTGCCCCGTACGGGCCTCGTCGACTCAGGTCTGGATCGCACTGTTCGGGCTATTGCCGTCGAGTTGGTTGCACTCGAGCAGTATCTACGATGCTATGACGCAGTTTGCTGCCCGGGTTCGTGCAGGGATCATCGGACGCACATCCTTTATCCACACCGACACGTGGACCTCTTCTTACAGCTCGAGACCGGGTTCTGCATCAGAGTGCACATGGAGCACAGGATCTTTCCGCGACGAACATTCGTCGTCCGCACTCGCAGCTACCCCGATACAGTGGTTCTCTCCGACGTTGATGTAGCCTTTGCTATCTCTCGTTGTGTACTTCCTTACCGCGTGCCTGCGCGCCGCCTAGTATGTCTAGCTTTTGATTTGCGCCGTTATGCTGTCCGCTTGTACCCGACGTTGTGTATGGATCTGTATGTCTTAATCGACTACTTCTATGTATTTGATGCACTGCTTAAACTATTGTCGAGTTACATCATGCTTGTCGCTAAGCACTCGTGCTTGCTTTTACTAAACTACCCCCCCTGTTGTAAATTAGCAGGATGGTTAGACCCGCTGGTCGTGGTCGTGGACGTGGTGCCAACGATCCACCACCGCCGAACTATATGGCTGGAATGATGCAGCAATTTGAACTGCAACGTCAGTTCATGCAAGGGATCATGGATCAGTTTCCTCGTCCCAATATGAACCAGTATCCGGGCCCAGGGACCTTGCAGGACTTTATGCGCCTCAACCCAACCGTCTACCGCGGCTCAACTCAGCCCCTGGATGCGGATGACTGGCTTCGCGACATCACCTATGAGTTGGAATCTGGTGGCGTTGCCCCTGCAAACTATGTCACCTTCGCCTCCTTCTTTCTCAAGGGCCCCGCTGCTCAATGGTGGGACAGCCACAGGCACACTCAACCAGCTGGCACAGTCATCACTTGGCCGGATTTCCAAGCTGCCTTCCGTGCCCGTTTCATTCCCCAGGGAATCATGGACCGGAAGAAGCAAGAGTTCCGCAACCTCACCCAGGGCAACAAGACAGTGGAAGCTTATCAGCGGGAGTTTCTGGAATTATCCCGCTATGCTGAAGAAGACATTCCCACTGATGCTCGCCGTCAGGAAAGGTTTCGCCAAGGACTTCAAGCTGACATCAAGCTAGCGCTCCTTGTGCATGAATTTGATAATTTCTCCATCTTGGTGAACAAGGCTATCCAGGTCGAGACTGGTCTGCAGGCACACCAGGGATCTCTTAGGCGCAATCGTGACACCGGTTCATCTTCGAGCCAGCCTGCACAGAAGCGTCGGATCTGGATTCCAAACAGCGTGTACCGTCCAGCTGCACCTGCTCCAAGACGGTCCTATACTGCACCACGCCTGCCTCCACCACCTAGGCAGCCAGGACTTCCAGCTCCACCCCCCCGAGCTCCTGCTCCCAATCCCAATGATAGTCTGTGCTACAAGTGTGGGCAGCCAGGTCATTTTTCCAGGAACTGCATTCAGAACCAGAACCAACTGGCACTTCCTGCAACTGGCCGTAGGAACAATCAGCCTCGCAACAACAATGCCAAGACTTATGGGCGTATTCAGGCCAACCACACCGATTTCAAAGAAGCTCAGGACCAGCCTGCCACCGTGATGGGTACTCTCCTTGTTAATTCAGTACCAGCTTCTGTTTTATTTGATTCGGGAGCATCGCATTCATTCATGTCCGAAGAATTTGCATACAAACACGACATTAAATGTGAGGTCATGAACACTGCAATAGTAATACACACCCCCGCGGGTCAATGTCAAACCTCCATGGGTAGCAACGACGTCACCGTTGAAATTGAAGGGCTGGAGTTTCATGCCTCCCCTTTCATACTAAAGTCTTGTAGTATCGACCTCATTCTCGGAATGGATTGGTTGAAAGCGCATACTACTTCTATAGTTTGCGCCACGAAGATCGTCCATCTTCTACACCCTTCTGATGAAATAATAAGCTACCAGGCTCAAATCATCCAAAATGCCGAGGCGAGACTTTATGCCTTGAATGCGTTAAACGCATCACCACTTGAAGGCATCGAGAACATTCCAGTTGTTCGCGAATTCCAAGGTGTTTTCCCAGAAGAACTCCCAGGGATACCCCCTGCTCGAGCTGTCGAATTTGTCATCGACTTGAAACCAGGCACCACTCCTATCGCCAAGCGACCCTACAAGATGCCGCCGCATGAACTCCTTGAACTTAAGGAGGAAATCGACGCTTCACTTCGTAAGGGTTTCATTCGCCCAAGTTCCTCCGCTTGGGGAGCACCTTCTCTCTTTGTCAGGAAGAAGGATGGATCAAACCGATTGGTCCAAGATTACCGTCCTATTAACCAAGCAACCATCCAGAACAAATATCCCCTTCCTCGGATAAACGATCTGTATGATCAACTGGCGGGTTCATCAGTGTTCTCTAAACTCGACTTAAGGTTGGGTTACCACCAGATCCGTGTTCGTGAAGAGGATATCCCAAAGACCGCCTTCGTTACTCGATATGGCTCATACGAGTACACTGTCATGTCATTCGGCTTAACCAATGCTCCCGCCACATTCTCCCGCCTGATGAATTATATATTCATGGAATACCTTGACAAGTTCGTCGTGGTTTACTTGGATGATATCCTAGTATACTCCAAGAACAAAGCGCCAGCTATTGCCGTCGATTTGTCGAGAACTTCTCCAAGATCGCCAAGCCCCTGACTAACCTGCTTCATAAAGGCGTCAAGTTCGATTGGACGGAAAAGTGTCAGGAAAGTTTCCAGACGCTCAAAGACAAGCTGACTTCTGCCCCAGTGCTTGCCCCTCCTGATTCCCAGAAGGATTTTGTCATCTATTGTGATGCATCCCGTCAAGGATTAGGCGGTGTCCTAATGCAAGACCGCAGAGTAATTGCTTATGCTTCGCGTCAATTGCGTCCGCACGAAGAGAATTACCCAGTACATGACCTCGAGCTTGCTGCCGTCATCCATGCACTAAAACAGTGGCGACATTACCTTCTCGGTAATCGTTGCGAGATCTACACCGATCATCAAAGTCTGAAGTATCTGTTCACTCAGCCAGACCTGAACCTCCGTCAACAGAGATGGATGGAGACCGTAGCGGATTTTAACTTGGGTATTTCTTATACCCCTGGCAAGGCTAATGTAATGGCCGATGCCTTGTGCCGTAAGTCTTATTGCAGTCACCTCCAGTTTCACGAAGTTCAACCTTCGCTTATTGAAGAATTCAGAAAGCTGAATCTCCACATTGTTCCTCCTGGAGCACTCGCTTCCCCTCCTGAAGGTTCCTACAAAATGAACCTCCACGTTGTTTCCCAGGGTTCACTTAATACCCTGGTTGCTAAACCAGATCTCGTGGACAGCATCAAGACGCTGTAGGGTTATGACTCTCAAGCCCACAAGATTAAGCGCTATCTCGCTGAAGGAAGGCCTTCGTTCTTCACTATTGATGATACTGGCACCTTGTTCTTTAGAAGTCGTCTAGTGGTCCCCTCTAAAGGTAACCTGGGTATGACTCAGGAGGTCATGCAAGAAGCTCACGACACTCCGTTGTCTATTCATCCCGGCAGTACCAAGATGTACCAAGACATCCGTCAAAGATTCTGGTGGTCAAACATGAAGCAAGACATTGCTCGCTATGTTGCTGAATGTGATGTTTGCCGTCGCGTCAAAGCAGAACATCAAAGGCCCGCCGGAACTCTGCAACCAATTGCTGTTCCTGAATGGAAATGGGACCATGTTGAAATGGACTTTATCACTGGATTTCCCAAATCACAGAAAGGTAATGATGCTATTCTTGTCGTCATTGACCGACTTTCCAAAGTTGCACATTTTCTAGCCGTCAAAGAGACGATCACTGCTAGTCAGCTCGCAACTCTCTACATGTCCAGAATTGTTTCACTTCACGGTATTCCACTGGTTATCAGTTCAGACCGTGGCAGCTTATTCACTTCAAGATTCTGGGCAAGTTTCCAAGAAGCTATGGGAACTCATCTGTCCTTCAGCACCGCTTTTCACCCTCAGTCTCAAGGACAAGTTGAACGAGTCAACCAAGTTCTCGAAGACATGCTTCGAGCTTGTGTCATATCCTTCGGAAGGAAATGGGAAGAATCTCTCCCATATGCCGAATTCTCTTACAATAACAGCTATCAAGCCAGTCTGAAGATGGCCCCCTTTGAAGTATTGTACGGACGAAAGTGCCGAACCCCTCTAAATTGGTTAGAAACTGGGGAACGTCCAGTCTTCGGTCCGGATATTATCCAACTTGCCGAAGATCAAGTTCGCGTTGTCCGCGAGCATTTGAAGACTGCTCAGTCACGTCAAAAGAGTCAGTATGACCGCAAACACAAAGATATGGTCTATCAACCTGGCGAAAAGGCTTATCTTCGAGTCACACCGATGAAAGGTACACACCGATTCGGGATCAAGGGCAAGCTAGCTCCTCGCTATATTGGTCCTTTCACTGTTCTTGAAAGGCGTGGTAGAGTGGCATATCAGTTGGAACTTCCACCGAACCTTTCTCAGGTTCACGATGTGTTCCACGTATCGCAACTCCGCCGCTGCTTCAAAGCCCCTATCCGCGGAGTAGATCACGAATTGCTTGAACTGCAACAAGACCTCTCTTATAAAGAGCATCCGGTCCGCATTCTCGATCAAGCCGAGCGTCGCACACGCCAGAAGGTTATCAAGTTCCTCAAGGTTCAGTGGTCAAACCATTCTGACGATGAAGCCACTTGGGAACGCGAGGATCGTCTTCGCGATGAATACCCCGCTTTGTTTCTTTCTACCTCCTAAATCTCGGGACGAGATTTCTTGTAGTGGAGGAGATTTGTAACACCCCCTGTATTAAGCTACAGAGATCACCCTTTTGATGAGGCCATGTCATCATGATTAATAGTGCATAATCATCATTAGCATCATATTGCATTTCAACTCCTAAGTCAAATTCAAATTTAAATGAAAGTGGGATATAAAAGTTGTCCAACATAGAAACTAAAATGTCAGATAAATAACAAATATTCCAGAGGCTATTCTAAAATTGAAACCAACATCATTGGAATTGGATAAGTGACTCGAACAACCTCAAACACTGGATAAAGATAATATTTAATAACCATTTATTGAATCTGAAATAAATATGGAATTATGTTTTGTCCAAACTGATTTTAGGTGTTAGGGGATAATGCACTGGTATTTATGAAATAGGTCACACTTTTTACAAAAACCATTTGAGGCCTAAACATTTAACAGTAGAGGAAAGTGAATAAAGAAAAGGAAAAAAAAAGAAAACAGGAAAAGGATAAAGGAAACCCCCCCCCCCCCCCCCGACTGGGCCTCGGCCCAGCAAGCCACGGGCCGCCAGGCCGGCCCAGCGCGCCTACTTAGCCGGCCACCCCCCGGCCAAACCCTAACCCTACCCCGATCCCCCCTCCCCTCGTTTCTCTTCCCCCCACCCCCATCTGGATCGGGATCCACCGATCCCGTCCGCCCCGTAGCCGACGCCGCTCGCACGACGCCGCCGCCACACCGACGTCGCCCGTCCTCTCCTCTTCCCCGACCAGCCGCCTGGCGCTCGGTCGCCCCTCCCTCGGCTGGATCTGGATCGGGGCGATCCCGATCCCGTACGCACCTGTCGCCGTCGCCGTGGACGCCCACCGCCAGGAAGGAATGATATAAATGAAGAAGGAATGATAAATATGAAGAAAGATAGCACAAAAAAGAAGAGCCCAAGAACGAGACAGAATAAGAAATAAAAGAAAATCGAAAGAAGAAAAAGAAAGGAGATGCATAAAGAGAAGGATGAATAGTTAAGTAGAAGAATTTAAAAGAAGGAATGATAAAAATAGAAAGTAAGTAAAAGTACGAAAAAAAAGAAAAAAGCATGAACCAGTAAATAAGGATTAAAGGTGAGGAATAGGGATATAAAAATATACTATGATAGAGCCAAAGAGAAATGAGCGACAAACGAAGAATACACGACGAGATATGACGAAAGCGAGCGCGCGCAGCCCACTGACCTCGTAGAGAGAAAGAGTAGCTCATTGAAGATAAAAAAGAAGCTCCGGAAACACCACCACGCTTAGCATACCTTCTGCTCAATTGCCGAGAGCAAAGACGCACGCTTGTGCCGCTCCAGGACAAAGCGCTGAAGGCAAGCGGCCGCTCCAGCCACCGCGCCGCCGCCCCGCCTCCGGCCCCGCCGTGGCCTCGCCGGCGCCCGCGCCCGCCGACCGCCCGTGCGTCCCCTTTGGGCACCGGACATGTCCGGTCCCGAAAGGGGCACGCCCCGGACGTGTCCGCCCCTGGGCCACTGCCCAGTGGGGCCCGAACCCCTGTGACGCTGACGAATGGGGCCCACGGCCCAGAAACAGTTTTAAGAAAATAGAAATAAAAATAAATAATTAAAATAATTAAAATAATTAATTAATTAATTAATTAATTAGTTAATTAATCCTGATTAGGTTAATCTAATTAACTAATTAGTGTTAATTAAACAGTAATTAGTAATTAACTTAATTAACTGCTGACGTCAGCATGATGTCATGCTGACGTCATCAATTACTGTTTCGGATAATGTTGAATTAAATAATTAATTAAAATTTCAGAAATTAATAAAAACTTTAGAAAATCATATATTTTAAACCGTAACTCCGATGAAAATATTTTATACATGAAACTTGCTCAGAACGACGATACGAACCCGAATACATCCTCCGTATTCCCGTCAGATGCCCGCAGCTATAAGAACGTTGAACAATTAGACCGATTTCGGTAAATGAATAGTGTCCAACCCTAATCAAATAAATCCGAATAAATTCCTAAATTAACTAAATCGCTTAGTTAGGCTGTATATCACCCTGGCCCTGCATTTAGACATGTCATGCATCCCTGTTGCGTTATTGCCGTGTGTTTACTGTTTCTTCCCCCTCTTCTCTTCGGTAGACTACGAGACCGACGCAGCTGCTGGTGCCCCGACCGACTACGTTGTTGACGACCCCTACTTGCCAGAGCAACCAGGCAAGCCCCCCCCTTGATCACCAGATATCGCCTATTCTTCTCTATACTGCTTGCATTAGAGTAGTGTAGCCTGTTACTGCTTTCGGTTAATCCTATTCTGCTGCATAGCCTGTCATTGTTGCTACTGTTGTTGATACCTTACCTGCAATCCTAAATGCCTAGTGTAGGATGCTAGTTTATCATCATTGGCCCTGCATTCTTGTCAGTCTGCCTTGCTATACTATCGGGCCGTGATCGCCCGGGAGGTGATCACGGGTGTATACTATACATATATGCATACTATACAGATGGTGACTAAAGTCGGGTCGGCTCGAAGAGTACCCGCGAGTGATTCACGGATTGGGGGCTGAAAGGACCTTTGTCCCAACGGCCCTTTGAGTGGATCTTTGTGGCGGAGCGACAGGGCAGGTTGAGCCCACCTAGGAGACAGGTGGGCCAGGCCCTGGTCGGCGTTCGCGTTTACTTCATAATAACACGCTTAACGAGATTGGATATTTGATCTGAGTCTGGCCACTGGCCTATACGCACTAACCAACTACGCGGGAGTAGTTATGGGTATCCCGGCGTCGTGGTATCAGCTGAAGCCTTCTTGACGTCAGCGACTGAGCGGCGCGCGCCGTGTTGGACCGCGCTAACGTAACCGCCGTGATCGTGTGGGTTGCTAGGTCTGCTCGCGGCCGCGTACGCAACGTGCAGGAGCGCACTGGGCGATGGGCCCAGACCCCAGAGTGCCTAGGATTAGTCCGGCGTGCTGACCTCTCTGTTGAGCCTAGGTGGGGCTGCGACGTGTGGATCTTCCGAGGCCGGGCATGACCCAGGAAAGTGTGTCCGGCCAAAGGGGATCGAGCGTGTTGGGGAATATGTGGTGCACCCCTGCAGGGAAGTTTATCTATTCGAATAGCCGTGTCCCTCGGTAAAAGGACGACCCGGAGTTGTATTCCGACCTCATGACAACTAGAAATGGATACTTAATAAAACACACCCTTACAAGTAACAGATATAACCCGGTGGTCGCTCTCTCGCATGGTGGCGACGAGAGGATCGACGGGTAGGATTATGCTATACGTTGTTGATTGGTTAACTTCCAACTAATCTCTTCTATTGCTTCAAGATGGAGGCTGCCAGAAGCGTAGTCTTCGACAGGACTAGCTATCCCCCTCTTATTCTGGCATTCTGCAGTTCAGTCCACCGATATTGCCTCTTTACACATATACCATGCATATGTAGTATAGATCCTTGCTTGCGAGTACTTTGGATGAGTACTCACGGTTGCTTTCCCCCTTCTTTCCCCCTTTCCCTTCTTGCTGGTTGTCGCAACCAGATGCTGGAGCCCAGGAGCCAGACGCCACCTACGACGACTACTACCACCAGGACGGAGCCTACTACTACGTCCAGGACGCCGACGACCAGGAGTAGTTAGGAGGATCCCAGGCAGGAGGCCCTGCGCCTGTTCGATCTGTTGTATCCCTGTTTGTGCTAGCCATCTTATGGCACCTTGTTTAACCTATGTCTGTACTCAGATATTGTTGCTTCCGCTGACTCGTCTATGATCGAGCATTTGTATTCGAGCCCTCGTGGCCCCTGGCTTGTATTATGATGCTTGTATGACTTATTTATGTTTTAGAGTTGTGTTGTGATATCTTCCCGTGAGTCCCTGATCTTGATCATACACGTTTGCGTGCATGATTAGTGTACGATCGAGCCGGGGGCGCCACATGCTATTACAGCGGCTTACGGGTTCATGGAAAAGTATGACAAGGGACTAGATAGCTCAAGATTGGGATTTGCTCCTCCGACGATGGAGAGATATTCTTTGGGCCCTCTCAATGTTATGATATCCATCATCGTCTGGCCAAACATAGTGTGATTTGATCACAGGGATGTCGGGAACGCGGGAACGAGAAAAGAGAACAAAACCAGTGACGAGGAAACTAGCATAGTGAACAAGTTGTTGATTCACGGGGATGCCATTAAATCTCACCTCGGGTATTTGTAACATATCGCGAAGCAATAGCAATAGCACATGGAAACTAACAGGTTCACTCGAATATTCATTCGTGTGGGTAGAGGGATCAGTATGGATGTCCATAGTTCCGCTATTGATCATTGAGTTTGATTGTGTTAAACCTTTTATGGAAACCGATGCTTTTCAGAAATTTAGCACTAAGTATGGACTTGACTCTGAGATAGTAGCTTCTTTTTGTGAATCATTTGCTGCACATGTTGATCTTCCTAAGGAGAAGTGGTTTAAATACCATCCTCCCATAGAAATTAAGGAAAAAAACCCCGAGGTTAAGGAAGAAAAAGTTATTGTTTAGAATGTTGATCCAGTTGTTCCTAATACTTATTTTGAGAAACCACCTTTCCCTGTTAGAAATAAGGAACACTCTAAGGTTTCTTCTGTGGATAGGAAGAGTTATGTTAGAACACCTACACCATCTGAGCAGATTAAAGTTGAACCTAGTGTTGCTATAGTTAAAGATCTTTTGGTTGATGAACTAGATGAGCATGTTATTTCTTTCGGTGATAATGCATCTAGAATTGCTAGTCCTGATCCTAAGCATAAGAATAGACCTGTTGTTGGCATGCCTGTTATTTCTGTTAAAATTGGAGATCTTTGTTATCATGGCTTATTTGATGTGGGTGCTAGTGTGAGTGATGTTCCTTTTACTCTTTATCAAGAAGTCCTAAATGATATTGCTCCTGTTGAAATTAAGGATATCGATGTTACTATAAAGCTTGCAGATAGAAATACTATCTCACCACTTGGTATTGTCAGAGATGTTGAAGTCTTGTGCGGTAAGATCAAATACCCTACTGATTTCCTTGTTCTTGGATCTCCGCAAGATGATTTTTGTCCCAAAATATTTGGTAGACCTTTCTTGAATACTGTCAATGCTCAAATTGATTGTGCTAAGGAAATTGTTAGTGTTAATTTTGCTGGTGTGTCTCATGATTTTAATTTCTGTAAGTTTCGTAGACAGCCCCATGATATAGAATTGCCTAGCAAAGATGAAATTGTTGGTATTGCTTCTATTGTTGTTTCTCCTACTGACCCTTTAGAACAATATTTGCTTGATCAGGAGAATGATTTGCATATGAAGGAAAGGAATAAAACAGATAAGGTTTTCTTTAATCAGCAACCTATTCTTAAGCATAATTTGCGTGTTGAAACTCTTGGAGGTCCCCCTCCACCTAAGGGTGACCCTGTTTTTGAATTGAAGCCATTGCCTGATACTTTGAAATATGTTTATCTTGATGAAAATAAAATATATCCTATCGTTATCAGTGCTAACCATTCAGGACATGAAGAAAAGAGGTTGTTAAAAATTCTAAGGAAGCATCGTGCTGCTATTGGATACAATCTGGATGATCTCAAGGGCATTAGTCCCACTCTATGTCAGCACAAGGTTAATATGGAGCCAGATGCTAAACCCGTTGTTGACCACCAACATCGATTGAATCCTAAAATGAAAGAGGTGGTAAGAACTAAAATATTAAAGCTTCTGGAAGCAGGTATAATCTATCCCATAGCTGATAGTAGATGGGTAAGTCTAGTTCATTGTGTTCCCAAAAAGGGTGGTGTTACTGTTGTTCCCAATGATAAGAATGAGCTTATTCCTCAGAGGATAGTAACTGGTTATAGGATGGTGATAGATTTTAGAAAGTTGAAAAAAGCTACTAGGAAAGATCATTATCCTTTGCCTATTGCATAATGTTTAATGCAAGAAGGTTGTTCATAAAAGAACAATTGTTGTTCGGTGTCATGAATAACAAAAGGGGCCATACTCCCATTATGTATGGATGTACGTTATGAATATTGTTAATAATATAATACATCCATAACAATATAGCTAAATGTCATCAGACTAAAAGTATACCACAAATGTGTGGCACTGTATTTTGGTCACATTGGAGAAACCCGCATGGAGAAATTCCATATTGATGGATATTTAAATCATTTGATTATTAATCATCTGACACTTGCAACTTTCGTCCAAAAGTAAAGTAACTAAATATAGTTCGCAGGCCATGAGGAACGAGCAAAAAACTTACTGGTAATCATACATTCTGATGTGTGTAGTCCAATAAGTATTATGACTAGCGGTGGATTTGTCTATCTTCAGTAATGACTCAAGTAGATATGTGAATATTTGCTTAATGAGACATAAATCTGGATCTTTTTGAAATAGTTCAAGAGGTTTTCAAAATGAAGTAGATATTATTGTAACAAGAAAAATTATGTTTCTGCAATTAGATTGCGGAAAGAATATTTGAGTTACAAGTTTAACAAATGTCTGACGAGTTATGTTTTCGTAACTTACACCTCCCGGAACACCACTAAGAGTGGAATGTCCGAGAAGATGTAATCGAACCATATATGACATGGTAATATCAAAGATGACATAAATCAATTTGCAATTATCACTTTTAAAGTAATGCTTTAGATACTGCGGCTTTTACACTAAAAAGAGCGTCATCCGGTCTATTGAAATAACGCCATGGTATGGTATGCCAAACCATGTTGTGTCTTTTCTTAACAATTGGAATATGGGGCTTGTGTAAGATGTTTACAAACCTATTCCAAATCAGACAAGTACTATTTTGTAGGTTATCCCAAATTGTTGGGTAATTCTCCATCACTATGTCGAGGCAAAAGGTTTGCCACACAGAGCGGTATGATTTTGATAAAAATGTTTCTTGCAAAACAGTGAGTGGGAGGGCAGTGCAACTCGACGAGATAACAATATCTACTATGACTGATACGGAAGCCTCTACATGAGATGTATGGACTTCGGTCGAACTTGCAGCTGAACCACGTAGGCAAAACTCATGCAAACCTCTCAGGTGTGCAAACAAGGTATTGTTGTTAGACAACAGTATACCTACAATATACAAGGAAGCGTTGATGGGCCCTGACTCCGGAATTGGCTAAATGCCATAATAATCCAAGATAATATCCATATAAATGATTCAAGATTAGATCTTGGTAAACCCTCCGGAAGACATAAAGTCTAAGAGAATATTAATGGAACTATAAACTCATACGGATAAAAATGTTTTATCCATAAAGCTAGACATGTTGCTTATAACAAATTCAAGGAGTTAACTACGATTAGATTGTCTCGTCGTAGTGATGCTTAAAGTCGGTTCAGGTTATATTAGCAATTAATACATATTTCAACTATGAGATATGACAGATGGACGCCAAAAGGATTTCCATGGGATGGAAATATAGCCAAGGACATGTAGGTAATATAGTCCAATGAATTTTGTCGATCCAAAGGATGCTGGTGAGTGCGCAAACTTCAGAGTTCCAGCAATGGACGGAAGCGAGAAAAATGGAGTTGGAATTTTTGTTTTGATGAAATAGTCAAAGAGTTTGATTTCATCAAAGATAACAAAGATGCTTGTATTTACAAGAAAGTAAGTGGGACCATAATAATATTTCTAAAACTTTGTGTGCATGATACATTGTTGATTAGAGATAATATAAATTTCTTGACATGAAAGGACTTCACTGAAAATAGTTTTTTCAGTGAAAGTACTAAGGGTAAGGTAGCCTTGGTATTAGGCACAATTATCATTAGAGATTGTATTGCCTAATAGGGCCAAGCCTAAATGCATATTGACGAGATGCTAAAATGTTTTAGCATGGGAACGCCAAGAAGAATTTCTTGCCGAAGTCACATGGAAAGAGTTTTAGCAAGACTCGGTGTCCTTAAAACAGTGATGAGCAAAATACATGATCGAGATTCCACACACTTCTATGTTTGGATTAATCATATATTCCATGGTATGTAAATCAACCAGATATGTCCAGTACTCCAAATTAGTTGCGAGTAAGATACCAAAGTGATCAAAGTGTTGATCATGGGACAGTAGTGAAAAATATCATTGAGTACTAAAGTAGCACTGATGACATGTTTTCTCGCAAGCGGAGATTATGAAGAGTTCATTGTAATAAGTTGCATCGATACTATCTTCATCAATTCTAAAAGCGATTTTGATTTAAGTTAAGGGTTTTGTGTAATACACAAATGGTGGCACGGTAAGATGGAATTGTTCAAAACAAGTTGTTGTGGCAAATTGTATAACAAAGGCTAAGTATGTTGCTGCTTAGGTAGCGGTAGAAGAGGGTATTGGATCATATAGTTCTTTTATGAACTTGATATGGTTCCAAGATGACTTTGGTCAGTGGAACACTATTGTAAATAGTTACTTCATAGCTTAGTCTGAGGAATCAAGGTTCGACCAGTGATTCACATATATACAAAGCCAAGTCTAGAAAAATTATGAATTTTGTAAAAGTGTGAAAACGCGAGAATGTGCAAAGATACACACAGACCTAAAGTTGTAAGATCCGTAGGACGAAGACTATATCACAAGCGGATCATATTGTACACTGGTGTGCCACAGGTGTAAAGTGCATTAGCATTGACTAGATTATTGACTCTAGTGCAAGTGGGAGTCTATAGGAGATATGCCCTAGAGGCAATAATAACAGCTATTATTTATCTCCAATTTCGTAATTATGTTTATTTTCCATGCTATAACTGCAATGGTACTTCAGGCCGTATATCCATAAAGTCTCAAAGGGAAACCCATATGCATGTGTGGAATAATAAATGGTAAAATGTATTCCTAGTCATGCATCTAAGACTAGCTCAAGTGTTGCATGATGGTCACATTTTCCTGATCATGGGCATGACTTTGCCGGCAATTTTGAGGACACAATGTTAGAAGAACACTTGTGTTGAATCGACCCAAATTGATGTTATGCTATGAGATACATTCACCACAAGTTAAAGGTAAATAACATAGAGAAAGTTAACGTTTGCATAATTCCTTAGACCATGAGAGTATCGAGTTCCTTCATGGTTACTTCATGAACTTTGGGGTTTGTTAAACATCATCCGTAATAGGGTTGCTATTACAGCGGCTTACGGGTTCATGGAAAAGTATGACAAGGGACTAGATAGCTCAAGATTGGGATTTGCTCCTCCGACGATGGAGAGATATTCTTTGGGCCCTCTCAATGTTATGATATCCATCATCGTCTGGCCAAACATAGTGTGATTTGATCACAGGGATGTCGGGAACGCGGGAACGAGAAAAGAGAACAAAACCAGTGACGAGGAAACTAGCATTGTGAACAAGTTGTTGATTCACGGGGATGCCATTAAATCTCACCTCGGGTATTTGTAACATATCGCGAAGCAATAGCAATAGCACATGGAAACTAACAGGTTCACTCGAATATTCATTCGTGTGGGTAGAGGGATCAGTATGGATGTCCATAGTTCCGCTATTGATCATTGAGTTTGATTGTGTTAAACCTTTTATGGAAACCGATGCTTTTCAGAAATTTAGCACTAAGTATGGACTTGACTCTGAGATAGTAGCTTCTTTTTGTGAATCATTTGCTGCACATGTTGATCTTCCTAAGGAGAAGTGGTTTAAATACCATCCTCCCATAGAAATTAAGGAAAAAAACCCCGAGGTTAATGAAGAAAAAGTTATTGTTTAGAATGTTGATCCAGTTGTTCCTAATACTTATTTTGAGAAACCACCTTTCCCTGTTAGAAATAAGGAACACTCTAAGGTTTCTTCTGTGGTTAGGAAGAGTTATGTTAGAACACCTACACCTTCTGAGCAGATTAAGGTTGAACCTAGTGTTGCTATAGTTAAAGATCTTTTGGTTGATGAACTAGATGAGCATGTTATTTCTTTCGGTGATAATGCATCTAGAATTGCTAGTCCTGATCCTAAGCATAAGAATAGACCTGTTGTTGGCATGCCTGTTATTTCTGTTAAAATTGGAGATCTTTGTTATCATGGCTTATTTGATGTGGGTGCTAGTGTGAGTGATGTTCCTTTTACTCTTTATCAAGAAGTCCTAAATGATATTGCTCCTGTTGAAATTAAGGATATCGATGTTACTATAAAGCTTGCAGATAGAAATACTATCTCACCACTTGGTATTGTCAGAGATGTTGAAGTCTTGTGCGGTAAGATCAAATACCCTACTGATTTCCTTGTTCTTGGATCTCCGCAAGATGATTTTTGTCCCAAAATATTTGGTAGACCTTTCTTGAATACTGTCAATGCTCAAATTGATTGTGCTAAGGAAATTGTTAGTGTTAATTTTGCTGGTGTGTCTCATGATTTTAATTTCTGTAAGTTTCGTAGACAGCCCCATGATATAGAATTGCCTAGCAAAGATGAAATTGTTGGTATTGCTTCTATTGTTGTTTCTCCTACTGACCCTTTAGAACAATATTTGCTTGATCAGGAGAATGATTTGCATATGAAGGAAAGGAATAAAACAGATAAGGTTTTCTTTAATCAGCAACCTATTCTTAAGCATAATTTGCGTGTTGAAACTCTTGGAGGTCCCCCTCCACCTAAGGGTGACCCTGTTTTTGAATTGAAGCCATTGCCTGATACATTGAAATATGTTTATCTTGATGAAAATAAAATATATCCTATCGTTATCAGTGCTAACCATTCAGGACATGAAGAAAAGAGGTTGTTAAAAATTCTAAGGAAGCATCATGCTGCTATTGGATACAATCTGGATGATCTCAAGGGCATTAGTCCCACTCTATGTCAGCACAAGATTAATATGGAGCCAGATGCTAAACCCGTTGTTGACCACCAACGTCGATTGAATCCTAAAATGAAAGAGGTGGTAAGAACTAAAATATTAAAGCTTCTGGAAGCATGTATAATCTATCCCATAGCTGATAGTAGATGGGTAAGTCTAGTTCATTGTGTTCCCAAAAAGGGTGGTGTTACTGTTGTTCCCAATGATAAGAATGAGCTTATTCCTCAGAGGATAGTAACTGGTTATAGGATGGTGATAGATTTTAGAAAGTTGAATAAAGCTACTAGGAAAGATCATTATCCTTTGCCTATTGCATAATGTTTAATGCAAGAAGGTTGTTCATAAAAGAACAATTGTTGTTCGGTGTCATGAATAACAAAAGGGGCCATACTCCCATTATGTATGGATGTACGTTATGAATATTGTTAATAATATAATACATCCATAACAATATAGCTAAATGTCATCAGACTAAAAGTATACCACAAATGTGTGGCACTGTATTTTGGTCACATTGGAGAAACCCGCATGGAGAAATTCCATATTGATGGATATTTAAATCATTTGATTATTAATCATCTGACACTTGCAACTTTCGTCCAAAAGTAAAGTAACTAAATATAGTTCACAGGCCATGAGGAATGAGCAAAAAACTTACTGGTAATCATACATTCTGATGTGTGTAGTCCAATAAGTATTATGACTAGCGGTGGATTTTTCTATCTTCAGTAATGACTCAAGTAGATATGTGAATATTTGCTTAATGAGACATAAATCTGGATCTTTTTGAAATAGTTGAAGAGGTTTTTAAAATGAAGTAGATATTATTGTAACAAGAAAAATTATGTTTCTGCAATTAGATTGCGGAAAGAATATTTGAGTTACAAGTTTAGCAAATGTCTGACGAGTTATGTTTTCGTAACTTACACCTCCCGGAACACCACTAAAAGTGGAATGTCCGAGCAGATGTAATCGAACCATATATGACATGGTAATATCAAAGATGACATAAATCAATTTGCAATTATCACTTTTAACGTAATGCTTCAGATACTGCGGCTTTTACACTAAAAAGATCATCATCTGGTCTATTGAAATAATGCCATGGTATGGTATGCTAAACCTTGTTGTGTCTTTTCTTAACAATTGGAATATGGGGCTTGTGTAAAATGTTTACAAGCCTATTCCAAATCAGACAAGTACTATTTTGTAGGTTATCCCAAATTGTTGGGTAATTCTCCATCACTATGTCGAGGCAAAAGGTTTGCCACACAGAGCGGTATGATTTTGAAGAAAATGTTTCTTGCAAAACAGTGAGTGGGAGGGCAGTGCAACTCGATGAGATAACAATATCTTCATCATCAGGTCAACGGGAAGAAACTTTGGAAGTAATCCCAGAGTTTCCTAGTATGACTGATACGGAAGCCTCTACATGAGATGTATGGACTTCGGTCGAACTTGCAGCTGAACCACGTAGGCAAAACTCGTGCAAACCTCTCAGGTGTGCAAACAAGGTATTGTTGTTAGACAACGGTATACCTACAATATACAAGGAAGCGTTGATGGGCCCTGACTCCGGAATTGGCTAAATGCCATAATAATCCAAGATAATATCCATATAAATGATTCAAGATTAGATCTTGGTAAACCCTCCGGAAGACATAAAGTCTAAGAGAATATTAATGGAACTATAAACTCATACGGATAAAAATGTTTTATCCATAAAGCTAGACATGTTGCTTATAACAAATTCAAGGAGTACACTACGATTAGATTGTCTCGTCGTAGCGATGCTTAAAGTCGGTTCAGGTTATACTAGCAATTAATACATATTTCAACTATGAGGTATGACAGATGGACGCCAAAAGGATTTCCATGGGATGGAAATATAGCCAAGGACATGTAGGTAATATAGTCCAAAGAATTTTGTCGATCCAAAGGATGCTGGTGAGTGCGCAAACTTCAGAGTTCCAGCAATGGACGGAAGCGAGAAAAATGGAGTTGGAATTTTTGTTTTGATGAAATAGTCAAAGAGTTTGATTTCATCAAAGATAACAAAGATGCTTGTATTTACAAGAAAGTAAGTGGGACCATAATAATATTTCTAAAACTTTGTGTGCATGATACATTGTTGATTAGAGATAATATAAATTTCTTGACATGAAAGGACTTCACTGAAAATAGTTTTTTCAGTGAAACTACTAAGGGTAAGGTAGCCTTGGTATTAGGCACAATTATCATTAGAGATTGTATTGCCTAATAGGGCCAAGCCTAAATGCATATTGACGAGATGCTAAAATGTTTTAGCATGGGAACGCCAAGAAGAATTTCTTGCTGAAGTCACATGGAAAGAGTTTTAGCAAGACTCGGTGTCCTTAAAACACTGATGAGCAAAATACATGATGGAGATGCCACACACTTCTGTGTTTGGATTAATCATATATTCCATGGTATGTAAATCAACCAGATATGTCCAGTACTCCAAATTAGTTGCGAGTAAGATACCAAAGTGATCAAAGTGTTGATCATGGGACAGTAGTGAAAAATATCATTGAGTACTAAAGTAGCACTGATGACATGTTTTCTCGCAAGCGGAGATTATGAAGAGTTCATTGTAATAAGTTGCATCGATACAATCTTCATCAATTCTAAAAGCAATTTTGATTTAAGTTAAGGGTTTTGTGTAATACACAAATGGTGGCACGGTAAGATGGAATTGTTCAAAACAAGTTGTTGTGGCAAATTGTATAACAAAGGCTAAGTATGTTGCTGCTTAGGTAGCGGCAGAAGAGGGTATTGGATCATATAGTTCTTTTATGAACTTGATATGGTTCCAAGATGACTTTGGTCAGTGGAAAACTAATGTAAATAGTTACTTCATAGCTTAGTCTGAGGAATCAAGGTTCGACCAGTGATTCACATATATACAAAGCCAAGTCTAGAAAAATTATGAATTTTGTAAAAGTGTGAAAACGCGAGAATGTGCAAAGATACACACAGACCTAAAGTTGTCAGATCCGTAGGACGAAGACTATATCACAAGCGGAGCATATTTTACACTGGTGTGCCACAGGTGTAAAGTGCATTAGCATTGACTAGATTATTGACTCTAGTGCAAGTGGGAGTCTGTAGGAGATATGCCCTAGAGGCAATAATTACAGCTATTATTTATCTCCAATTTCGTAATTATGTTTATTTTCCATGCTATAACTGCAGTGGTACTTCAGGCCGTATATCCATAAAGTCTCAAAGGGAAACCCATATGCATGTGTGGAATAATAAATGGTAAAATGTATTCCTAGTCATGCATCTAAGAATAGCTCAAGTGTTGCATGATGGTCACATTTTCCTGATCATGGGCATGACTATGCCGGCAATTTTGAGGACACAATGTTAGAAGAACACTTGTGTTGAATCGACCCAAATTGATGTTATGCTATGAGATACATTCATCACAAGTTAAAGGTAAATAACATAGAAAAAGTTAACGTTTGCATAATTCCTTAGACCATGAGAGTATTGAGTTCCTTCATGCTTACTTCATGAACTTTGGGGTTTGTTAAACATCATCCGTAATAGGGTGGCTATTACAGCGGCTTACGAGTTGATGGAAAAGTATGACAAGGGACTAGATAGCTCAAGATTGGGATTTGCTCCTCCAACGATGGAGAGATATTCTTTGGGCCCTCTCAATGTTATGATATCCATCATCGTCTGGCCAAACATAGTGTGATTTGATCACAGGGATGTCGGGAACGCGGGAACAAGAAAAGAGAACAAAACCAGTGACGAGGAAACTAGCATAGGGAACAAGTTATTGATTCATGGGGATGCCATTAAATCTCACCTCGGGTATTTGTAACATATCGCGAAGCAATAGCAATAGCACATGGAAACTAACAGGTTGACTCGAATATTCATTCGTGTGGGTAGAGGGATCAGTATGGATGTCCACAGTTCCGCTATTGATCATTGATCGGAAAGTGTTCCGGTCATGTCTATACTTCACCGAACCTACAGGGTCACACACTTAAGGGTCATCTATCTACTGAGTACTAGATAGGGAGTCGGAAAGAAAGTCGCTGGAAAAGTTTCGGAGACACTGGACTAGTTCTAGAGAGAAAATCGGTGAAAAAGTTTCGGAGACGATGGAAAAGTTTCAGTGTGAAAACAAAAAATTTTCTGGAGAAAAATCATGACAAGAAAATGTGTCGAAACGCATCCAAAATTATTTTAGGGGGTGCTAGAAATGTTCTGGACCTTCGGGAATTTTTTTGGATTAAACAGACACTGGAAATATTTCATGAAAAGTTGTCACAAATAGTGGTGTGCATAGTGGCAACACTATTAGGGTACATCTACCCTTTTGGAGTTTTGTACGAAAAGGTCAAGGGGATGACATGGGGTGGTGGGAACCCCTTTGGGGGACCCCACAAATGTGTCGCCAGCCATGGGGGAGCTCCTCCATGGAGCTTGATACGTCTCCAATGTATCTAAATTTTTGATTGTTCCATGCTGTTGTATTATCATTCTTGGATGTTTTACAATCATTTTATAGCAACTTTATATCATTTTTGGGGACTAACCTATTGACATAGTGCCCAGTGCCACTTGCTATTTTTGCATTTTTTTACTTCGCAGGAAATCAATACCAAATGGAGTCCAAACGCAGCGAAACTTTTTGGTGATTTTTTCTGGACTAGAAGACACCTGTTGGGACAAAGAAGTACCAGAGGGGGGCTCCGAGGGGAGCACAACCCACCAGGGCGCGCCTGGGGTCCCAGGAACGCCCAGGTGGGTTGTGCCCACCTCGGCCGCCTCCCGCACCACCTCTTTGCTCTATAAATACCCTGGATGTCCAAAAACCCTAGCGGAGTCAATGAAAATCAATTCCAGCCGCCGCAAGTTCCAGAAACCACATATCCAATCTAGACATCATCACGGAGGGGTTCATCATCCTCATTGGTGCCTCTCCAATGATGTGTGAGTAGTTCATTGTAGACCTACGGGTCCGTAGGCAGTAGCTAGATGGCTTCCTCTCTCTCGTTTGATTCTCAATACAATGGTCTCTTGGAGATCTATTTGATGTAACTCTTTTTTGCGGTGTGTTTGTTGGGATCCGATGAACTTTGAGTTTATGATCAGATTTATTTTTTTATCCATGAAAGTTATTTGAGTCTTTTGATCTCTTATATGCATGATTACTTATAGCCTCGTATTTCTTCTTCGAATCTTTGGTTTAGTTAGGCCAACTAGATCGATTTTTCTTGCCATGGGAAGAGGTGCTTTGTGATGGGTTCGATCTGACGGTGCTTGATCCCAGTGACAGAAGTGGAACCGACATGTATGTATCATTGCTATTAAGGATAACAAGATGGGGTCTATTTCTACATAAATAGATCTTGTCTACATCATGTCATCGTTCTTATTGCATTACTCCGTTTCTCCATGAACTTAATACACTAGATGCATGCTGGATAGCGGTCGATGTGTGGAGTAATAGTAGTAGATGCAGGCAGGAGTCGGTCTACTAATCTTGGACGTGATGCCTATATAATGATAATTGCCTAGATATCATCATAATTATTTGAAGTTCTATCAATTGCCCAACAGTAATTTATTTACCCATCGTATGCTATTTTTCTCGAGAGAAGCCACTAGTGAAATCTACGGCCCTCGGGTCTATTTTCTCATCATATATTTTCAGATCTATTTTGCTATTTGCCTTTTTATTTATTTATCAGTTTTATTTTCAGATCTATATTTCCAAAACCCCAAAAATATTTTGCTTCACTTTATTTTATTCGTGATCTATTTATCAATCTACTACAATTTATCTCACGTCCGTTTGCCAATTTCTGGCGCCGTTACCTGAAAGGGATTGACAATCCCTTTAACACGTCGGGTTGCAAGTATTTGTTCTTTGTGTGCAGGTGCTGTTTATGTAGTGTTCGATAACCTTGGTCTCATCAGTGAGGGAAATATCTACCGTTGCTGTGCTGCATCATCCCTTCCTCTTTGGGGAAATACCGACATAGTTCAAGCCAACATCAAAAGGAATTTCTGGAGCCATTGCCGGGGAGACATCATCAACATCTACCAGGTTCCTAATCACAAATCTCATCTCCTTGCAATTTACATTATTTGCCATTTGCCTCTCGTTTTCCTCTCCCCCACTTCACAAAAAATTGCTGTTTTATTCGCCCTCTTTTTCGTTCGCTGTTTTCTCGTCAGATCTGTTTTTTAGTGCAATTTTGTTTGCGTAGTCATGATGCCTCAAAGAAAATATTATGATGTTCCTTACCCCAATATTTTGCTTGAAATTGAGAAAAGTACTAAGGAATATATGACTACACAATTTGAGCACAATAAATATTTTACTGAAGAACTTAAGGAACACTCTGTTGTGTTGGATGCTATAACAAAACAACTTGATGATATTAGTAGAGAAGTTTGCAATCTTCAATCTACGTATGCTTTTGCTGAAAGTTTGCTAGGGAAAATATCCGATGCACAAGCTACCCTAGTAAATCAAATGGCTGCTAAACCAATCTCATTAGAAGATAAAAATGAGGAAGATCATAAAGTGATTGGTGTTTCTTCTATTGATTCCTTGTTTAGTAAAATTAGAATTGATGAAAAAGGGACTGAAGAAGAGTCAACTTTAGCTAGAAGGCGTCCCGATAATTTGGAGGTGAAAATCTTGTTGAGAAAATTGATAAAAGTGGGTTTGGAGAGGTCAAAACTTTATATAGTGATGTGCCCACTATTTTGGATTACAAAGACTTTAATTATGATAATTGCTCTTTGATTGATAGTATTTATTTGTTGCAATCCATGATAAATTCACCCCATTCCTATGAACAAAATAAAGCTTTTACTAAACATATTGTTGATGCTATGATGAAAGCTTTGGAAGAAAAGTTGGAATTAGAGATTTCAATTCCTAGAAAATTACATCATGAATGGGAACCCACTATCAAAGTCAAGATTAAAAATTCTGAGTGTTTTGCTTTATGTGATTTGGGTGCTAGTGTTTCTACAATTCCGAAATCTTTATGTGATGTGCTTGGTTTTACCGATATTGAAGAATGTTCTTTAAATTTTCACTTGGCGGATTCTACTATTAAAAAGCCTATGGGAAGAATTAATGATGTTCTTATTTTTGCAAATAGGAATTATGTGCCCATAGATTTTATTGTTCTTGATATTGATTGCAATCCATCTTGTCCAATTATTCTTGGTAGACCATTTTTGCGTACTATAGGTGCCGTGATTGATATGAAAGAAGGGAGCATCAAATTCCAATTTCCTTTGAGAAAGGGTATGGAACACTTCCCTAGAACAAGAATTAAGCCACCATATGAATCAATCATGAGGGCATCTTATGGATCTAGAAACAAAGATGACAGTACTTAGGTCTATGCATTAGGCCTAGCTAAGGGCGTAAAACGATAGCGCTTTTTGGTAGGCAACCCAATGAATACAATTTATTTTTGTCTTTTTCTTTCTGTTCTTGAGTGTTTGCATAATTATGCTACTTTTATGATTGTGTTTTTTGTGTTTTAATTAGTGTTTGTGCCCAGCAAAGCCTTTGGGATAGCTTTGGTGATAGTTGATTTGATCTTGTTGGGAAACAGAAACCTTTGCGTCCAGTAAAACAATTTTGAAAATTCCCAGAAGCGACGAAAAATTCTGAAGTTTTTACACAAGATTCATATAGAAATTGCCTCTGTTTTCTTCATTTTTCAGAATTTTTGGACTTACAGAAGTATGAGAACAATTCGCATCTTTACAGACTGTTCTGTTTTTGACAGATTCTGTTTTCTTTGCATTGTGTGCTTATTTTCATGAATCTATGGTTTTTATCGGGGGGGGGGGTTAGAGCCATGGTAAAGTTAGAATACAGTAGATATAATGCAAGAACAAAATTTGAATGGGTTTTCTACAGTACTTAAAGTAAAGATTGGTTTTCTTATACTAACGGATCTCACGAAGGTTTTGTTAAGTTTTGTGTGATTGAAGTTTTCAAGTTTTGGGTGAGATTACGATGGATGAAGAAATAAGGAATAAGAAGAGCCTAAGCTTGGCGATGCCCCATGGCACCCCAAGCCATTATCCAAAGAGAAGCAAGTAACTAAGCTTGGGGATGCTCGAGTGGCATCCCCTCTTTCTTCTAACGACCATCGGTATTTTACTTGGAGCTATATTTTTATTCGTCACATATCATGAGTTTTGCTTGGAGCGTCTTGTATGATATGAGTCTTTGCTTGTTTTGCTTTTTTGTTTTAATTCATGAATCCTTGCTGGACACACCTATTTGAGGGAGCCAAAATTATGCTATGACTTGTTAGAATTGCTCTCTATGCTTCACTTAAATCTTTATGAGCTATGACTTGTTAGAATTGCTCTCTATGCTTCACTTAAATCTTTATGAGCTATGGAATTGCTCAAGTGCTTCACTTATATCTTTTTGAGCACGGTGTGCTTTAGTATTTTTGAAGAAATGCTCTCATGCTTCACTTAGATTTATTTGAGAGTTAGTAATTTTTTTTAGAAATTCTCTCTTGCTTCACTTAAATTATTTTGAGAGAAGAAAATTTTTATGCTCATGTTCTTCACTTAGATTTGTTTGATCTATCAAAAGCAACACATTAAACTAGTCCCAAAGTGATAGATATTCAAGAGGGATATAATAAAAACCTTCATGAAGATCATTGGACAAAATAAACTTGATTCCTTGTAATAGTTTTGCGATATGTTGATATAATATGTGAGTCATGTTGATGAGTAATTATGCTTTAGTAAGAATATTGGTGTTAAGGTTTGTGATTCCCTATGCAAGCACGAAAGTCAATAGTTATGCAATGAAATTACATCCTACTTCTGGTGCATTATTCAGTGTTAGTTATGCTTAATGCTCGCTTATGAGATTTTTCGTTTCTTGGTTGGATGCTTCTCAATCTTTTGCTAGCCTTCATTTGCAGTAAGTATGATCACTACTTGTTCATCCAAAATCCTTAAACCAGTTTTTCCATATGAGTCCACTATACCAACCTATATGCGGTATTTCCGTGCCGTTCTAAGCAAATTTGTATGTGCCATCTCTAATTTCAAAATAAATTTCACTTTTGTGTGCCCGTACCGCTCATGAAAGGGTAGGGGGTGGCTGATATATTTCCATGCTAGATGTGTTACTCTCAAGATGAGTGTTTATTCACTTGTCATTGCACGAGAGTACGACAAAGGTATTAGGGATGCCCAGTCCCGAAATGAAAAATGAATTTACTTTATGTTGTCAAATAATAAATTCCTTGGAAAGTGTTGGTATGGAGGGCACCCTTGGATATGGCTAGCCATGGAAAGTGAAAGTATGGTGGAAAAAGGAATAAATTTTATTTTCTATTTGGGAACTGCCTATGATCTATCTAGCATGGAAAGTATTGGGAACTACTCGATCATTTTCGTTGACAGGAAAAGCATGCCACCCAAAATGTTTTATCTCTACTTTTTTCGCTTTGAGCTCTGGCACCTCTACAAATCCCTACTTCCCTCTGCGAAGGGCCTTTCTTTTACTTTATGCAATTTTTATTTTATTTTGAGTCTCCATCTTCTCTTATAAAGCACCAACTAAGGGGCACTATGATCGTACTTGAGCATTGGGTGTAGTTAATATGCGAGTGTGTTTCATGAATGGATCTATGATTGAGCATAATGGGCTAGGGGTAACTTGCTTTAGTGTTGATATTTTGAAAGACATGGTTACTTGTTGATATGCTTGAGTATTGAAATCGTCATGTCAAAACTAGACTATTGATTTGAATCATATAAAAGTCCAAATGTCCATGCTACAAAGAAAAGAATATGTGATGAACATGTTAGGCAGCATTCCACATCAAAAATTCTATTTTTATGATTTACCTACTCGAGGACGAGCAGGAATTATGCTTGGGGATCCTGATACGTCTCCAACGTATCTATAATTTTTGATTGTTCCATGCTGTTATATTATCATTCTTGGATGTTTTACAATCATTTTATAGAAACTTTATATCATTTTTTGAACTAACCTATTGACATAGTGCCTAGTGCCAGTTGTTTTTTGCTTTTTTTTTACTTCGCAGGAAATCAATACCAAACGGAGTCCAAACGCAGTTAAACTTTTTGGTGATTTTTTCTGGACCAGAAGACACCTGTTGGGCCAAAGAAGTACCAGAGGGGGCTCCGAGGTGAGCATAACCCACTAGGGCACACCTGGGGGCCCAGGTGCGCCCAGGTGGGTTGTGCCCACCTTTGCTGCCTCCCGCACCGCCTCTTCGCTCTACAAATACCCTGGACGTCCAAAAACCCTAGGGGAGTCGACGAAAATCAATTCCAGCCACCGCAAGTTCCAGAAACCACAGATCCAATCTAGACACCATCACGGAGGGGTTCATCATCCTCATTGGTGCCTCTCCGATGATGTGTGAGTAGTTCATTGTAGACCTACGGGTCCGTAGGCAGTAGCTAGATGGCTTCCTCTCTCCCTTTTGATTCTCAATACAATGGTCTCTTGGAGATCTATTTGATGTAACTCTTTTTTGCGGTGTGTTTGTTGGGATCCGATGAACTTTGAGTTTATGATCAGATCTATGTTTTTATCCATGAAAGTTATTTGTGTCTTTTGATCTGTTATATGCATGATTACTTATAGCCTCGTCCTTCTTCTTCGAATCTTTGGTTTAGTTAGGCCAACTAGTTCGATTTTTCTTGCCATGGGAAGAGGTGCTTTGTGATGGGTTCGATCTTACGATGCTTGATCCCAGTGACAGAAGGGGAACCGACACGTATGTATCATTGCTATTAAGGATAACAAGATGGGGTCTATTTCTACATAAATAGATCTTGTCTACATCATGTCATCGTTCTTATTGCATTACTCCGTTTCTCCATGAACTTAATACACTAGATGCTTGCTGGATAGCGGTCGATGTGTGGAGTAATAGTAGTAGATGCACGCAGGTGTCGGTCTACTAATCTTGGACGTGATGCCTATATAATGATCATTGCCTGGATATTGTCATAATTATTTGAAATTCTATCAATTGCCCAACAGTAATTTGTTTACCCATCGTATGCTATTTTTATCGAGAGAAGCCACTAGTGAAATCTACGGTCCCCGGGTCTATTTTCTCATCATATATTTTCAGATCTATTTTGATATTCGCCTTTTTATTTATTTGCCACTTTTATTTTCATATCAATATTTCCAAAAACCCAAAAATATTTTTCTTCACTTTATTTTATTCGCGATCTATTTATCAATCTACTACAATTTATCTCATGTATGTTTGCCAATTTCTGGCGCCTTTACCCGAAAGGGATTGACAACCCCTTTAACACGTCGGGTTGCAAGTATTTGTTCTTTGTGTGTAGGTGTTGTTTACGTAGTGTTGCTTGGTTCTCCTACTGGTTCGATAACCTTGGTCTCATCACTGAGGGAAATACCTACCGTTGCTGTGCTGCATCATCCCTTCCTCTTTGGAGAAATACCGACGTAGTTCAAGCCAATATCAGCGCTCCACTAGCCACCCCATTTTGCCCTTATGAAGGACATTTTTCATGCGTATTTTGGTATTTTCAAGTGGCCCTCTACCCCTTGCCTCACACTATAAATAGAGGTGGAGAGAGCTCTCCATTTCACACTCAAGTTTCTTTCAACACATGCCTTGCAATGATCTGGCTTTCTTCTCTCCCTCACACGAAATAGTTTCGTAGCCGAAAGGCTGTCTAGTCTTCGGTAGGGCCTAGTTCTGGGCGGCGAAGCCCTGCCGGATAGCTAACACCGTATGTGTGCAACCTGGTAGAGAGTTATTAGTTTCGATCTTAGTCCGAGAGTGCTTCCTCAATGGCTGTCCGAGTGACCCCCGAGATTCTGAGAGTGCCTCCCGAAGGGCTGTCCGAGGTTCTGTCCGAGAGCCTCCGAAAGGGGTGTCCATGGGACCGCCTGAGGGGCAGTTCGAGGGAGTACATCCTCGCAGTTGGGAGGTTCTAAAATCATAGCTGTGGGGATCATGCACTGACGATCTTTGCCAACTCTATTTCCGCTGTGCTATGAGTTGGTAACGATCAGATCAAACCTTATATGCATCTTTATAGTGGTCCTGGGCTGGGGCGTAGGTCAGAATTTTTTTTTGTTTTCTACTGCGTTCCCCCACACCCTTTAGAACAATACCTGTTGAAACATGAAAGTCTTACTAATATGGCTGAGAGGAAATAAATAGTTGATGTTTTCTTTAGGCAACCCCCCTTATTGAAACATAATTTGCCTATTGATACTTTGGGAGTGCCTACACCTCCTACCAAAGGTGATCCTGTGTTTGAATTAAAACCACTTCCAGATACACTGAAATACACTTATTTGGATGAAAATCAAATATATCATGTTATTGCTAATTCTAACCTTATAGCATATAAGGAAGAAAGATTACTATCTGTGCTGAGAGCTCATCGTGCTGCTATTGGTTATACTCTGGATGATCTCAAAGGTATTAGCCCTATCAACGTCACTTGAATCCCAAAATGAAGGATGTTGTAAGGAATGTGATATTGGAACTCTTAGTAGCTGGTATTATTTATACTATATCTGATAGTAAATGGGTAAGTCTTGTTCATTGTGTCCCTAAGAAGGGAGGTTTAACAATGGTTCCTAATGAAAACAATGAACTTATCCCACAAAGGACTGTTACGGGTTATAGGATGTGCATTGATTATAGAAAATTAATAAAGCAACTAGGAAAGAGCATTACCCTCTACCTTCTATAGATCAAATGTTAGAAAGATTATCAAAGCATTCATAGTTTTGTTATCTAGATGGTTATTCAATCTTTTCTCAAATAACCGTATATCCTGAATATCAGAAAAAAATAATTTTTACTTGTCCTTTCGGAACTTATGCTTATAGACGTATGCTTTTTGGTTTATGCAATGCACCTGCTACTTTAAAAAAATATATGACTGCTATCTTTGCTAATTTTTAAGATTATTAAAGTTTTTATGGATGAATTTTCTATTTATGGAGAACTTCCTTCGATAATTACATGTACAATCTTAACAAAGTTTTGCAGAGATGTGAGGAAACAAATCTTGTTTTGAATTGCGAGAAGTAGCACTTCATGGTAAATGAAGGTATTGTTCTTGGTCATAGAATATCTGCTACGCTAATAGAAGTTGACAGGGCTAAAATTGAAGCTATACAGAAAATGCCATATCCTAGAGATGTTAAAGGTATAAGAAGTCTTCTTGGTCATGCTTGCTTTTATAGAAGGTTTGTTAAAAAAATTTAGGCCTCTCACTAATCTTTTACAAAAAGATATTTCTTTTTCATTTGATGATTATTGTGGAGAAGCCTTTCAAATTTTTAAAAAAGCTCTAATAACTGCTCCTATAGTTCAGCCACCCGATTGGAATTTACCTTTTGATATATGTGTGATGCTAGGGATTGTGCTATATAAGCTATTCTAGGTCAAATAGTGGATAAGAAATTGAATGACATGCAGTATGCAAGCAAAACTTTAGACAATGCTCAAAAAAATTATGCTACAACTGAGAAATAATTTTTAGCAGTTGTTTTTGCTTGTGATAAATTTAGATCTTACAATGTTGATTCTAATGTAATTGTCACACTGATCATGCTGCCATTAAATACCTTATGGAAAATAAAGACGCTAAGCCTAGACTGATTAGGTGGGTTCTTTTATTACAAGAATTTGATTTACATGCTGTCGACAGGAAGGGGAAAGATAATCCAGTTGTAGAAAATTTATCTAGAATGGAAAACATACCTAATGATCCAACGCATGTTAGTGATAGTTTTCCTGATGAGCAACTAGCCACTATTTCTACTTTCTCTCATGATAACCCTTGCTTCGCTGATTATGCAAATTACATTGTTGCTAAATATATTTCACCGTGCTTTACTTACCAACAAAAGAAAAAAAATACTTTTTAGATTTAAGAGAATACTTTTGGGATGATCCTCATCATTATAAAAAGGAGTTTTTTAAGGAATTTTTCAGTTTTGCTGCCTATATATTTAGTAGGAGAAAACAAATACAAAGGTTCAGTTATTGCGGAACTGTGTTGTTGTAGGAGTCCCACATAGAGATTACAAGTGAGAACTAATCAGGCTCAGGTTTGGGTGTGGTCTCAATGTCAGATAGCCAATGAATGGAGAGGTCTGGCTGGAGGATGTCTTGCTTTGATTAAATGAAGAAGACCGGTTTCATGTAAGCACTTTTGCTCAAAAACTCGGCAGTTGCATTCCTTTCCAAATATTCCATGCCGTGTAAATCGCCGCAAAGATGGCCTTCTTCCCTAGGTTACAAGTTAGGCCGTTCCACCAGTTTTTGCAAGAGGTGGCTGCCTAGGCATTGGAGGCAAGGGTAGGCAACTTGAGCCATTGGGCAACCAGCAGCCAGACTGAGCAAGAGAACGGGCATTGGAGAATGAGGTGAAAGGTGTCTCCTCACACCGATCAGAGCGAATGCAATAGTCATTATGGGTCATATAGTGGACAACTAGGTTGTCATTTGTGAGAATCCGTCCACGCACCCACAGCCACATGAAAACTATGCATTTAGGTTCCACTACGGCATGCCATAACTTGTCAAAGTTAGTATCAGTGATCGATCCCAAGAACTGGTAGCGGTAGGCCAAGGCAGCGGAGTAGTACGCAGAATCTGTCCAAATCCACCTGGTGTAGCCCTCTATATCCAGCTGAAGGGTGATATGTTGTAGATGTAGCCACAAATCAGTGAGTTGACATAGGTGCGGTGCATCATTGATCCGATGCAGGCTAGCCGTTCATATATGGTCATTGAGAGCCTCAACGATGGAACATTGTTTGCGAGTGTAGAGCTTGAAGATATCAGGAGCAATAACACATGGTACATTGTTGCCAAGCCAGCAATCGTGCCAGAATTGAGCACGCAAGCCATTGACAATACCGACCATTATGGAAGCCCTGAAGAGATCAGGGTCGATATTTTCATAGGGGATCAAAGACCCGGCCCACGGGCATTCAACATCAGTCCAGTCATACAAGTTCTAGTGGAGTCTCAGAGCACGGCCAAAATGAGATCAATGACCCCAAGACCGCCAAGGTGTTTGGAGCAACAGACGGTGGTCCAATTGACCAGTGCCATGCTGCTATTATTGTTCGGTTTGGAACACCATAGGAAGTTTTTTCATAATTTGTCCATTTGTTTCAGATCCCAAGCATCTAGTTTGAAAATAGAGAGGAGGTAAATAGGAATGGCTGAGAGGACTGAGTAGACCAAGTTTAGTCGTGTGTCGCTGGATAAAAGCTTTCCATGCCACCAATGAAGCCTCGCAACCATTTTATCCATAGTGGGCTGAGCATCAGAGCTGCAAATCATTCTGAAATGCATTGGCAAACCCAGGTACTTGCAAGGAAAAACTTTGATTGGAACAGGAAAATTCTGAAGCATGGTGGGAAGGTCAATCTCATCACAAGCAATAGGTAGGAGCACACTCTTTTCCACATTGGCCATCAAACCAGAAGCCACACCGAAGGTGAGAAGGATCTGCTTGGACACCTCAATGTCAGCCAACATGGGAGAGATAAACAGTGATGTGTCATCGGCATATAGTCTCACCTGGAACTTGGAAGATGGCAGACGCATAGGAGATAGGACACTAACCGAGCAAGCCTTGGCAAATAACCAATGCAGAGGTGCAATAGCGACGCTGAAGAGCATGGGGGAGAGAGCATCTCCCTAGCGTAGCCCCCACATGTGAGAGAATCTATGTCCTAGCTCCCCATTGGCCATGATGCGAAAGGAAGTAGACCTACATAGCAGAGCAATGATATCACATCATCTTTGACCAGAGCAATGATGAGAGACGGTCTCCAGAGTAGATGGTATTATTAGACATTGTATACTTGAGCATGCACATTAATCCATCTTGAGAAAGTGTCACTCAAGTTCTTATGGAGGGCATCACACCAGAGACAGAACTACACATAAGGTAGTACAATCTAGTTTTTATTAGCCTATTCTATTTAAAGATGCTCAAAAGTTTATCTTATCTTGTGATGAATGCCAGAGAATAGGTAATATTAGTAGACGCCAAGAAATGCCTATGAATTATTCTATAGTTATTGAACCTTTTGATGTCTGGGGTTTTGATTATATGGGTCCTTTTCCAACTTCACATGGTAACACACATATTTTAGTTGCTGTTAATTATGTCACTAAGTGGATAGAAGCTATTCCAACTAAAAGTGCCAATCATAAGACTTCTATTAAATTGCTAAAAGATGTTATCTTTCCGAGATTTGGGGTTCCTAAATATCTCAAGATTGATGGCGGGTCACATTTTATTCATTTTGCATTTAGAAAAGTTCTAGCTAAATATGATGTCAACCATAAAGTAGCATCACCTTATCATCCTCAGTCTAGTGGGCAAGTAGAATTAACTAATAGAGAGGTACAATTAATCTTGCAAAAGAAAGTTAATAGGTCGAGGAAATATTGGGTAAAGAAATTAATGATGCATTATGGGCTTATAGAACTGCTTACAACAATCTTATCGGCATGTCACCTCATAAAATGGTATATGGAAAAGCATGTCATTTGCCACTTGAACTTGAGCACAAAGCCTATTAGTCTATCAAGCAATTAAATTATGATTTTATACAAGCTGGAGACAAAAGATGACTTGATGTTAGAGATTTAGATGAATGGAGAAACAAGGATTATGAAAACAATATGTTATTTAAAGAAAAAGGTTAAAATGTGGCATGATAGAAGAATACAAAAGCGTGAGTTTAAAATAGGAGATAAAGTGCTTTTGTACAATTCTCATTTTAGACATTTTGTACGTAAACTTTCATCCAAATGGGAAGGCCCATATATCAATGAGGACGTTTACCGGTCTGGTGCTACAAAGATTAACAATGCAACAACCGATAGACCGAGGGTAATGAATGGGCAGAGGCTCAAATACCACATTATCGCCATTCCCCTTGAAGTAGACATGGATATTATAGAGGTATTTGTTGGGGAACATTGCATGGGAAACAAAAAATTTCCTATGCTCACCAAGATCAATCTAGGAGATGAACATCTACGAGAGGAGAGATTGCATCTACATACCCTTCTAGATCGCTAAGCGGAAGCGTTAAGAAACGCGGTTGATGTAGTCGAACATCATCGCGATCCAATCACGATCCGTCTCGCGAACTCCGATTTAGTGTCAAACAGACGGCACCTCCGCGTTCGACACACATACGGCTTGATGACGCCTTCACCTCCTCGATCCAGCGAGCGATGGTGAAGAAGTAGCTCGAGTCCTCCGGTGGCACGATGACGTGGCGGCGGTGGTGGTGGTGCAATCTCGGCAGAGCTTTGCTAAGCTGCGCGGAGAGGAAGAGGACTACGAGGGAGAGGAGAGGCAGCACCGTGGCATGGATTGGGTGTGGCTGCCCTCTCTCTACCTCTCTATATATAGGGGGAAGGGAGGAGGAGGGGCTCCCTAGGGTTTCCTCTAGGGGGTGGCGGTCAAGATGGGGGCGCCTAGGGTTTTAGGTGGCCCCCCTAGGTGCCCTGGCCCCCAAGCAAGGGGGAGGCAACCCTAGGGGGCGCACCAACCATCCTGGTGATCGTGGGCTGAGGAGAGGGGGGCGTACAACCCCTTAGTGGGCTGGTGTGCCTCCTTCCCTTGGCCCATGGGGCCCCCCAACACTTGCCAGGGCCCCCAAAACCCCTTTCGGTCTTCCGACGACTCCCCGGAACACTTCCGGACTCCGATACCCTTCATCCTATATATCAATCTTCACCTCCGGACCATTCCGGAGTTCCTACTACGAAGATCTTTATCGGTCGAACCTCAATGTCAAGGATTCAGTCAATCCCGTATGCAATTCCCTTTGTCCATCGGTATGTTACTTGCCCGAGATTCGATCGTCGGTATTGATACGTCCATTTTGCATCATGTTTTATTGCTGCTATTTATAAAGTTTTTGATCAATATAACACTTCATGGAGTATTTGTAATGCCTTTTCTCTCTTAATATGCAAGATTTACACAAGGAGGGAGAATGCCGACAGCTGGATTTCAGGGCCTGAAAAAGCTACAGTAGAGATACCTGTTCTGCACATCTCCAAATGGGCTGAAATTTCACGGAGAATTATTTTTGGAATATATAAAAAATACTGGGCCAAAGATCCACTGGAGGAGGCATGCCAGGTGCCCACACAGCACCAGGGCGCGCCCCCCCTGGGGCGCGCCCTGATGTTGTGTGGAGCCCCTGGCCCACGTCTGGCCTCCTACTTCTGGTATATAAGTCATTTTATCCTGAAACAATTATGGGGAGACTTTCGGGCCAAGGCGCTGCCGCCATGAGGCGGAACTAGAGTAGGAGCACTTTTGCTCTCCGGCGGGCAGATTCCGCCGGGGACACTTCCCTCCGGGAGGGGGAAATCGAAGCCTTCGTCATCACCAACAACCCTCTCATCGTGGGAGGACCAATCTTCATCATCATCATCAACAGCACCATCTCATCTCAAACCCTAGTTCATTTCTTGTATTCTATCTTTGTGTCAGAACATCAGATTGGTACTTGTGTGTTGCTAGTAGTGTTGATTACTTATCGTAGTTGATCCTAGTTGGTTTGCTTGGTGAATTACTAAATGTTTAGATCTTTTATGCTATTCAATACCTCTCTCATCATGAACATGATGATGATGTGTGAGTAGTTACTTTTGTTCTTGAGGACATGGGAGAAGTCTTGTCATAAGTAATTATGTGAATTTGGTATTCGTTCGATATTTTGATGATATGTTTGTTGTGATTCTCTTAGTGGTGTCATGTGAACGTCGACTACATGACACTTCACCATTCATGGGCCTAAGGGAACTCATTGTGGAGTTGTAATTAGATGATGGGTTGCTAGAGTGATAGAAGCTTAAACCCCAGTTTATGTGCTATTCCATAAGGGGCTGATTTGGGTCCAAACGTTTATTGCTATGGTTAGACTTTGTCTTAATTCTCTTTTCGTAGTTGCGGATGCTTGCGAGAGGGGGTAATTATAAGTGGGAGGCTTGTTCAAGTAAGAACAGAACCCAAGCACCGGTCCACCCACATATCAAATCATCAAAGTAGCGAACGCGAATCAAATGAATATGGTGGAAGTGACTAGATGAAATTCCCGTGTGTCCTCAAGAATGCTTGCATCCTTATAAGTACTTGTTCCGGCCTTTCCTTTGCACCCAAAAGGATTGGGCTATCTTGCTGCACCTTATTTACGTTTGTCACTTGTTACTCGTTACAAATTACCTTGCTATCAAACTATCTGTTACTGCTTGTTTCAGTGCTTGCAGAAACCACCTTGTTGAAAACCACTTGTCATTTCCTTCTACTCCTCGTTGGGTTCGACACTCTTACTTATCGAAAGGACTACGATTGATCCCCTATACTTGTGGGTCATCAAGTCTCTTTTCTGGCACCGTTGCCGGGGAGTGAAGCGCCTTTGGTGAGTGGAAATCGGTAAGGAAATATTTTTGTTACGTGCTGAAATTTATTTCTACTTGTCACTATGGAAAGTAATCCTTTGAGAGGCTTGTTCGGGGTATCTTCACCTCGACCGGAAACCGCTAGAGTTGCCTCTCCACCACCTACTTAAGCTACTCAATATATTACTTATGAAATTCCTGTTGGTCTTATTGAGAAACTGCTAGCTAATCCTTATGCACGAGATGGAACTAAACATCCTGATATGCACTTGATATATGTGGATGAAATTTGTGGATTGTTTAAGCTTGCAGGTTTATTTGGAGACAGAGCTAAGAAGAAAGTGTTCCATTTATCTTTGGAGGGAAAGGCTTTTACATGGTATAGGCTATGTGATGATACTGACACATGGGATTGGAATCGTTTGAAACTGGAGTTCCACAAGCAATTTTAACCTATGCATTTGGTTCATCGTGATCAGAATTATATCTATAACTTCTGACCTCGTGAAGGATAAAGTATCACTCAAGCTTGGGGGAGGCTCAAGTATATGCTTCATACATGCCCCAATCATGAGCTCTCAAGAGAAATAATTCTTCAAAACTTTTATGCTCCACTTTCTCATAATGATCGAACTATGCTTGATTCTTCTTCAACTGGCTCTTTTATGAAGAAGACTATTGAATTTAAATGGGATCTTCTTGAAAATATTAAGCGCAACCACGAGGATTGGGATACCTACAAAGGTAATGAGTCAGGTATAAATCTTGAATTTGATTGTGTTAAGTCATTTATTGAAACCGATGCTTTTCAGAAATTTAGCACTAAGTATGGACTTGACTCTGAGATAGTAGCCTCTTTTTGTGAATCTTTTGCTACTCATGTTGATCTTCCTAAGGAGAAGTGGTTTAAATACCATCCTCCTATAGCAATTAAGGAAAAACCACCTGAGATTAAAGAAGAGAAAACTATTGTTTACAATGTTGATCCAGTTGTTCCTACTCCTTACTTTGAGAAACCACCTTTTCCTGTTAGAATTAAAGAGCACTCTAAGGTTTCTTCTGTAGTCAGGAAAAGTTATGTTAGAACACCCACACCTTTTGAGCAAATTAAGGTTTAACCTAGCATTGCTTTAGTTAAAGATCTTTTAGTTGATGAAATGGATGGACATGTTATTTCTTTCTATGATAATGCATCTAGAAATGCTAGTCCTGATCCTAAGAATAAAAATAGACCCGTAGTTGGCATGCCTGTTATTTTTGTTAAAATTGAAGATCATTGCTATCATGGTTTATGTGATGTGGGTGCTAGCATAAGTGCTATTCCTTTTACTTTATATCAAGAAGTCATGAATGATATTGCACCTACTGAGATTGAGGATATTGATGTCACTATTAAGCTTGCCTATAGAAATACTATTTCACCACTTGGTATTGTCAGAGATGTTGAAGTCTTGTGTGGTAAGATCAAATACCCTACTGATTTTCTTGTTCTTGGTTCTCCACAAGATAGCTTTTGTCAAATCATATTTGGTAGACCTTTCTTGAATACTGTTAATGCTCAAATTGATTGTGCTAAGGAGATTGTTAGTGTCAACTTTGGTGGTGTGTCTCATGAATTTAATTTGTCTAAGTTTCGTCAACAACCACATGATATAGAGTTGCCTAGTAAAGATGAAATTGTTAGTCTTGCTGCTATTGCTGTGCCTCCTACTGATCCTTTGGAACAGTGTTTGCTTGAGCATGAGAATGATTTGCATATGAATGAAAGGAATGAAATAGATGAGGTTTTCTTTAAGCAGCCACCTATCCTCAAGCATAATTTGCCTGTTGAAACTTTGGGAGGTCCTCCTCCACCTAAGAGTGATCCTGTTTTTGAATTGAAGCAATTGCCTGATACTATGAAATATGCTTATCTTGATGAAAAGAAAATTTATCCTGTTATTATCAGTGCTAACCTTTCAGAGCACGAAGAAAAGAGATTATTAAAAGTTCTAAGGAAGCATCGTGCCGCTATTGGATATACGCTCGATGATCTTAAGGGCATTAGTCCCACTCTATGTCAGCACAAGATTAAAATGGAACCAGGTGCTAAACCCGTTGTTGACCACCAACGACGTTTAAATCCGAAGATGAAGGATGTGGTAAGAACTGAAATATTAAAGCTTATGGAAGCAGGTATTATCTACCCCATAGCTGATAGTAGATGGGTGAGTCCAGTTCATTGTGTTCCAAAAAAGGGTGGTATTACTGTTGTTCCTAATGATAAGAATGAGCTTATTCCTCAGAGGGTAGTAACTGGTTATAGGATGGTGATAGATTTTAGAAAGTTAAATAAAGCTACTAGGAAAGATTATTACCCTTTACCTTTTATTGATCAAATGCTAGAAAGGTTGTCTAAGCACACACACTTTTGTTTCTTGGTGGTTATTCTGGTTTTTCTCAAATACCTGTTGCACAATCTGATCAAGAGAAAACCACATTTACTTGCCCTTTTGGAACTTTTTCTTATAGACATATGCCTTTTGGTTTATGCAATGCGCCTGCTACTTTTAAAAGATGTATGACTGCTACCTTCTCTGATTTTTGTGAAAAGATTGTTGAGGTTTTCATGGATGATTTCTCCGTATACGGAACTTCTTTTGATGATTGCTTAAGCAACCTTGATCGAGTTTTGCAGAGATGTGAACAAACAAATCTTGTCTTGAATTGGGAGAAGTGCCACTTTATGGTTAATGAAGGTATTGTCTTGGGCCATAAAATTTCTAAATGAGGTATTGAGGTTGATAAAGCAAAGGTTGATGCTATTGAGAAGATGCCATGCCCGAAGGATATTAAAGGTATAAGAAGTTTCGTTGGTCATGCTGGTTTCTATAGGAGATTTATTAAAGACTTCTCTAAAATTTCTAGGCCTCTTACCAATCTTTTGCAAAAAGATGTTCCTTTTGTTTTTGATGATGATTGTGTAGAAGCCCTTGAAACTCTTAAGTCAGCTTTAATTTCTGCACCTATTGTTCAGCCACTTGATTGGGATTTACCTTTTGAAATTATGTGTGATGCTAGTGATTATGCTGTTGGTGCTGTTCTAGGACAGAGAGTTGATAAGAAGCTGAATGTTATTCATTATGCTAGTAAGACTTTGGACACTGCCCAAAGGAATTATGCTATCACTGAAAAAGAGTTTCTAGCAGTTTTGTTTGCTTGTGATAAGTTTAGATCTTATATTGTTGATTCAAAAGTTACTATTCATAGTGATCATGCTGCTATTATGTATCTTATGGAAAAGAAAGATGCTAAGCCTAGGCTTATTAGGTGGGTTCTTTTGTCACAAGAGTTTGACCTTCATATTGTTGATAGGAAAGGGGCTGAGAATCCCGTGGCTGATAACTTGTCTAGATTAGAAAATGTGCTTGATGACCCACATCCTATTAATGATTGTTTTCCTGATGAACAATTAGCTGCTATTAATGTTTATCATAGTACTCCTTGGTATGCAGACTATGCTAATTACATTGTTGCTAAGTTTATACCTCCTAGTTTTACATACCAGCAAAAGAAAAAGTTCTTTTATGATTTGAGACACTATTTCTGGGATGACCCACATCTTTATAAAGAAGGTGTGGATGGTATTGTTAGACGTTGTGTGCCTGAGCATGAACAGGAACAAATTCTTCGGAAGTGTCACTCCGAAGCTTATGGAGGACACCATGCAGGAGATAGGACCACACCTAAGGTATTGCAATCTGGTTTTTATTAGCCTACTCTCTTCAAGGACGTTCGTAAATTTGTCTTATCTTGTGATGAGTGTCAAAGGATTGGTAATATCAGTACACGTCAGGAAATGCCTATGAATTATTCTCTTGTTGTTGAACCATTTGATGTTTGGGGTTTTGATTATATGGGACCTTTTCCTTCCTCCAATGGGTATACTCATATTCTTGTTGTTGTTGATTATGTCACTAAGTGGGTTGAGGCTATCCCCACTAGTAGTGCTGATCACAACACTTCTATTAAAATGCTTAAGGAAGTTATCTTCCCAAGATTTGGAGTCCCTAGATACATTACGACTGATGGTGGTTCACATTTTATTCATGGTGCTTTTCGTAAGATGCTTGCTAAATATGATGTTAATCATAGAATTACATCTCCCTATCATCCTCAATCTAGTGGTCAAGTTGAGTTGAGCAATAGGGAGATAAAGTTGATTTTGCAAAAGACTATCAATAGATCTAGAAAGAATTGGTCTAAGAAATTAGATGATGCTTTGTGGGCTTATAGAACTGCTTATAAGAATCCTATGGGTATGTCTCCTTATAAAATGGTTTATGGAAAAGCATGTCATTTACCTCTTGAATTGGAACATAAAGCTTTTTGGGCTGTTAAAGAACTTAACTATGATTTCAAGCTTGCAGGTGAAAAGAGGCTATTTGACATTAGCTCACTTGATGAATGGAGAACCTAGGCTTATGATAATGCCAAGTTGTTTAAAGAAAAAGTCAAACGATGGCATGATAAGAGGATCCAAATGAGAGAATTCAAAGTGGGTGAATATGTTTTATTATATAATTCTCGTCTTAGGTTCTTTGTAGGTAAACTTCTCTCCAAATGGGAAGGACCATATATTATCGAAGAAGTTTATCGTTCCGGAGCCATAAAGATCAATAACGCCGCGGGTACAAACCCGAAGGTGGTAAATGGACAAAGGATCAAGCACTACATTTCAGGTACACCCATTAATGTTGAAACTAATATTATTGAGACTATTACACCGGAGGAACATATTAAGGAGTCCTGCCGAAACACTCCAAAATACTGAAAAAGGAATAGGTACGTGATACGGTAAGTAAACGGACTCCAAAAATTCCGCAAAAATATATTCTGTCAGTTTTGGAATATTTAGAAAAATACAAAAATAAAAAGAAGCCGAGAGGGTCCACCAGGTCCCCACACAGCACCTGGGCGCCCCCCTGGGGCGCACCCTAATGGTGTGTGGGGCCCTGGTGCACCTTCCCGACTCCGTTTCCTCCCGTTTACTTGTTTTGCAAGATAAAAAATCTATATAAATCTCCCGAATCGTTTTGACCATCGCATCGCGAGAAATCTTCTTTTCTTGTTTCTTGCTGTTTTCTGTCAGATCTAAAATCCCCATGGCCTCCTCAAGCTCCTCCAAGGACAAGTTCTACGAGAATGTCATCAATCCTTACCTTCCGAAGGTGATGAAGCACCCTCAGGAGGTTGTGACCTGTGAGGGGGTGCTCCACATCCAGGATTTCAAGGACCCAAGAGGACCGGGAGCATGGAGGAAAGGCTCGAAGTGGTGGAGCAAGAGATCTTCAAGTGCAAAGGGATGGTGGACCATGGACTTAGAGCTAACCACTCTATGATCACGGTGTTCATGCGAGAGAATAGGCTGCAAAATTATGAGTACAAAGAAAGATTCAGAGGTATGAGTTTAGCTGCAAGTTTCAGGGCTCCGGAGCCTCGCTCCGCGTATTATGTTCGAGAGACCACCCCATGGAAGTCGGAGGAGGATCCTGCTACTTTACCACCACCATCACCAAAGAAGGACGCTTGATTACATGGGTATGGGCACTCCCCTTGGCTTGTGCCAAGCTTGGGGGAGGTGCCCCGGTATCGTATCACCGTCACTTCTATTATCGTTATCTATTTGCAATTCGATCCTTCGTTATTTCGTGATCTAGTAGAATAAAAGTTTAGTTTGATCTATTTTTGAGTGCTAGTTTCTATCTACCTATCTATGTAATCGTGTGTGAGTTATATAATAAAGAGTTGTTTGAGTTTTGCTTGTCTACTTTTATGCATCAATCAAAAGCAATGAAAAGAAAAAGATCATATGCTAATCTTATGGCGAGTAATGACATCACATAGAGAAAAGTATAAGTGGTAAAATTTATTGAAGGTTGACAAATATAGCATTGGTCAATGATGTAATTCATGAAAAAGTTAATAAGGAAGAGAAGATTCACATGCAAATATACTATCTTGGACATCTTTTGTGATTGAGAGCACCCATTAAATATTATATGTCAAATGGTTGATGTTGGACAAGGAAGACAATGTAATGAGTTATGCTTGTTCTTATTCACATAGAAGTTATATTGTCATGGATCCTCCAACATGGGGAGCTTGCCCAATACCTTTGCTAGCCAAAAACTCCGCACTAAGTAGAAACACTACTTGTGCATCCAAAACCCTTTAACCAAATACATGCCATAAGAGTCCACCATACCTACCTATGGATTGAGTAAGATCCTTTAAGTAAGTTGTCATTGGTGCAATAAAGCAATAAAAATTGCTCCTAAATATGTATGGTCTTTTATTGTAAGGGAAAATAAGCATGGTACGAACTTGTGATGGAAAAGAATAAACACGATAGACTGCATAATAAAGGTTGCTATCATAAGGGGCAATATCACGTGACGTTCCTTTGCACTAAGAGTGAGTGCATCCAAAATTGAAAAGCGCATGACAACCTCTGCTTCCCTCTGTGAAGGGCCTATCATTTATTTTTATGCATAGAGTCAAAGTTTTCCCTCTATTCCTTTTTTTAATCCTTTGGCAAGCATCATGTGACGGGGAAAGATCTAGGCACATATATCCAGTTGAATGTGGGTGAGCATGAGTTATTATTGTTGACATCACCCTTGAGGTGAATAAGTTGGGATTCCTATCTTCCTCTGTGTCCGGCTTAAACTTGATGCTCCATATGTACGGGGTGAGTGTTAGCAATCATGAAAGACTAGATGATAGTTGAGTATGTGAACTTGCCAAAAGGCTCCTACATGAGACCCTTCCTGAAAGTACAATGAATTGCAATTGCGTTGTTGACTAAGAACATAGTTTGTTAATTTTCAAGAAAGTTTATGCTTCGTACTTCAATATTGTGGTGAATTGTTACTTGCTCATGAGAAGTTTATGATGATATTTATTGCTGTTATGTTATTGTTCATGATGCTTCCATGTCCGTATTTTATTTTTATCGACACCTCTCTCTCTAAGCATGTGGGCATGTTCTTCGATTTCGGATTTCGCTTGAGGACAAGCGAGGTCTAAGCTTGGGGGAGTTGATACGTCCATTTTGCATCATGTTTTATTGCTGCTATTTATAAAGTTTTTGATCAATATAACACTTCATGGAGTATTTCTAATGCCTTTTCTCTCTTAATATGCAAGATTTACACAAAGAGGGAGAATGCCGGCAGCTGGATTTCAGGGCCTGAAAAAGCTACAACAGAGATACCTATTCTACACGTCTCCAAATGGGCTGAAATTTCACGGAGAATTATTTTGGAATATATAAAAAAATACTGGGCCAAAGATCCACTGGAGGAGGCATGCCAGGTGCCCACACAGCAGCAGGGCGCCCCCTACGGGGCGCCCTGATGTTATGTTGATCCCCTAGCCCACGTCTGGCCTCCTCCTTCTGGTATATAAGTCATTTTACCCTAAAACAATTATGGGGAGACTTTCGTGACGAGGCGCCGCCGCCACGAGGCGGAACTAGAGCAGGAGCACTTTTGCTCTCCGGCGGGCAGATTCCGCCGGGGACACTTCCCTCCGGGAGGGGGAAATCGAAGCCTTCGTCATCACCAACAACCCTCTCATCGTGGGAGGGCCAATCTTCATCATCATAATCAACATCACCATCTCATGTCAAACCCTAGTTCGTCTCTTGTATTCAATATTTGTGTCAGAAATTCAGATTGGTACTTGTGTGTTGCTAGTAGTGTTGATTACATATCATAGTTGATGCTAGTTGGTTTGCTTGTTGAATTACTAAATGTTCAGATCTTTTATGCTATTCAATACCTCTTTGATCCTGAACATGATGATGATGTGTGAGTAGTTACTTTTGTTCTTGAGGACATGGGAGAAGTCTTGTCATAAGTAATCATGTGAATTTGGTATTCGTTCGATATTTCGATGATATGTTTGTTGTGATTCTCTTAGTGGTGTCATGTGAACGTCGACTACATGACACTTCACCATTCATGGGCCTAAGGGAACTCATTGTGGAGTAGTAATTAGATGATGGGTTGCTAGAGTGACAGAAGCTTAAACCCCAGTTTATGCGCTATTCCGTAAGGGGCTGATTTGGATCCAAACGCTTATTGTTATGGTTAGACTTTGTCTTAATTCTCTTTCTGTAGTTGCGGATGCTTGCGAGAGGGGGTAATCATAAGTGGGAGGCTTGTTCAAGTAAGAACAGCACCCAAGCACCGCTCCACCCACATATCAAATCATCAAAGTAGCGAACGCGAATCAAATGAACATGGTGAAAGTGACTAGATGAAATTCCCGTGTGTCCTCAAGAACGCTTGCGTCCTTATAAGTACTTGTTCCGGCCTGTCCTTTGCACCCAAAAGGATTGGGCTATCTTGCTGCACCTTATTTACGTTTGTCACTTGTTACTCATTACAAATTACCTTGCTATCAAACTATCTGTTACCGCTTGTTTTAGTGCTTGCAGAAATCACCTTGCTGAAAACCACTTGTCATTTCCTTCTGCTCCTCGTTGGGTTCGGCACTCTTACTTATCGAAAGGACTACAATTGATCCCCTATACTTGTGGGTCATCAGGTATCTCCATACCTAGTTCAATCTCGTCACCGGCAAGTCCCTTTACTCGTTCCGTAATACAAGATCCTGTGGCTAACTTCTTAGTCACATTTCTTGCAAGCTTATTGTGATGTTGTATTACCGAGTGGGCCCAGAGATACCTCTCCATCATACAGAGTGACAAATCCCAGTCTTGATGCATGCCAACTCAACAGACACCCTCGGAGATACCAATAGAGCATCTTTATAGTCACCCAATTACATTGCGACGGTTGATACACACAAGGTACTCCTCCGGTGTCACTGAGTTGCATGATCTCATGGTCATAGGAACAGATACTTGACATGCATAAAATGATAGCAATAAAATTGACACGATCATATGCTACGTTAATAGTTTGGGTCTTGTCCATCACATCATTCTCATAATGATGTGATCCCGTTATCAAATGACAACTCATGGTTATGACCCGGAAACCATGGCCATCTTTGATCAATGAGCTAGTCTGGTAGAGGCTCACTAGGGACACGTTGTTTGTCTATGTACCCACACATGTATTTGAGTTTCCAATCAATACAATTATAGCATGGATAATAAATGATTATCATGAACAAGGAAATATAATAATAACCATTTTATTATTACCTCTAGGGCATATTTCCAACAGTCTCCCACTTGCACTAAATAACAATTATTCAGGTTCATCACTAATCCCGATGGTAATCGAAGAGCGAGCGTGCCGACGGTGATCACATCAACCTTGGAACCATTTCCCATGCCCATCGTCACTTCGTCCTTTGCTAGCCTCCGTCTATTCCGTAGTTCCGGCTTTGAGTTGCAAATGTGAGCAACAGAACTGGTATCAAATACCCAGGCACTACAACGAGAGTTGGTAAGGTACACATCAATAACATGTATATCACATATACCTTGTTTGGTGTTGTCCCCCTTCTTGTCAGCCAGACACTTGGGGCAATTCCGCTTCCAGTGGCCAGTCCCTTTGCAATAGAAGCACTCAGTTTCCGGCTTGGGTCCAGCCTTGGGTTTCTTCACGGGAGGGGCAACTGCTTTGTCACTCTTCTTGGAGTTACCCTTCTTACCCTTGCCATTCTTATTGAAACTAGTGGTTTTATTGACCATCAACACTTGATGCTCCTTCTGGATGTCTGACCCAGCGACTTTCAGCATCGCAAACAGCTCGGAGACTGACTTGTTCATCCCTTGCATGTTATAGTTCAACACAAAGCTCTTGTAGCTAGGTGGTAGCGATTGAAGAACCCTATCAGTGATCGCCTCTGGCGGGAGCATAAATCCCAACTCAGCCAGACGGTTGTAATACCCAGACATTCTGAGTATGTGTTCACTGACAGACCCGTTCTCCTCCATCTTGCAGGAAAATAACTTATCAGAGGTTTCATACCTCTCGATCTGGGCATTCTTTTCAAAAATAAACCTCAACTCCTGGAACATCTCATATGCTCCATGACGTTCAAAATGCCTTTGAAGTCCCGGTTCTAAGCCATACAACATGGCGCACTAAACTATTGAGTAATCAACAACACGCGTCTGCCAGGCGTTCATAACGTCCACAGACAATGGAGGGGGTTGCGGACCTAGCGGTGCATCAAGGACATAAGCCTTTTGGGCAGCCGTGAGGATAATCCTCAGATTACGGGCCCAGTCTACAAAGTTACTTCCATCATCTTTCAGCTTAGCTTTTTCTAGGAACGCATTGAAATTCAGGGGTACTACTGCACGAGACATTGATCTACAACATAAATTTGCAAAGACAACTTAGACTATTGTTCATGATAAATGAGTTCAATTAATCATATTACTTAAAACTCCCACTCAAATTGACATCCCTCCGGTCATCCGAGTGTAACATGATCCAAATTCACCAACCCAAGTTCGATCATCACGTGAGATGAGGTGGTTTCAATGGTGAACATCTCCATGTTGATCATATCTACTATATGACTCATGTTCGACCTTTCGGTCTCTTGTGTTCTGAGGCCATGTCTGTACATGCTAGGCTCGTCAAGTTTAACCCGAGTGTTCTGCATGTGCAAAACTGGCTTGCACCCGTTGTATGTGAACATAGAGTCTATCACACCCGATCATCACGTGGTGCTTCAAAACGACGAACTTTTGCAACGGTGCACACTCGGGGAGAACACAATTTTATCTTGAAATTTTAGTGAGGGATCACCTTATAATGCTACCATCGTCCTAAGCAAAATAAGATGCATAAATGGATTAACATCACATGCAAATCATAAGTGACATGATATGGCCATCAACTCGTGCTTTTGATCTCCATCTCCAAAGCACCGACATGATCTTCATCGTCACCGGCATGACACCATGATCTCCATCATCATGATCTCCATTATCGTGTCGCCATCGGGGTTGTCGCACCAACCATGCTTCTACTACTATTGCTACCGTTTAGTGATAAAGTAAAGCATTACATAGCACTTAATGATTATACTCAGGCCATATAATAATTAAAGACAACCCTATGGCTCCTGTCGGTTGCCGTATGCATCGACATGCAAGTCGATATTAACTATTACAAAACATGATCATCTCATACATCAAATATATTTCATCATGTCTTTGGCCACATCACATCACAACATACCCTGCAAAAACAAGTTAGACGTCCTCTAATTTGTTGTTGCATGTTTTACGTGGCTGTTATGGGTATCTAGCAAGAACGATTCTTACCTACACAAAACCACAACGGTGATATGATAGTTGCTATTTAACCTTCTACAAGGACCGCCTTCGTCGAATCTGATTTAACTAAGGTGGGAGAAACAGACACCCGCCAGCCATCTTATGCAACAAAGTCACATGTCTGTCGATGGAACATGTCTGTCGATGGACATGTAATGTTGGTCCGGGCCGCTTCATCCCACAATACCGCCGAATCAAGAAAAGAGCAAGGAAGGAAGCACTCTGAATATCAACGCCCACAAACTCCTTTGTGTTCTACTTGTGATGTCATCTACGCAAGACCTAGCTCATGATGCCACTGTTGGGGAACGTTGCATGGGAAACAAAAAATTTCCTACGGTCGCCAAGATCAATCTAGGAGATGAACATCTACGAGAGGAGAGATTGCATCTACATACCCTTGTAGATCGCTAAGCGGAAGCGTTAAGAAACGCGGTTGATGTAGTTGAACATCTTCGCGATCCAATCACGATCCGTCCCGCGAACTCCGATCTAGTGCCGAACGGACGGCACCTCTGCGTTTGACACTTGTATGGCTTGATGACGCCTTCACCTCCTCAATCCAGCGAGCGATGGTGAAGTAGTAACTCGAATCCTCCGGCGGCATGACGGCGTGACGGCGGTGGTGGTGGTGGAATTTCGGCAGAGCTTCGCTAAGCTGCGCGGAGAGGAAGAGGACAACGAGGGAGAGGAGAGGCAGCGCCGTGGCATGGATTGTGTGCGGCTGCCCTCTCTCTACCTCTCTATATATATGGGGAAGGGAGGAGGAGGGGTGCCCCTAGGGTTTCCCCTAGGGGGGTGGCGGCCAAGATGGGGGCGCCTAGGGTTTTGTGTGCCCCCCCTAGGTGCCTTGGCCCCCAAGCAAGGGGGAGGCAGCTCTAGGGGGGCGCACCAACCCTCCTAGTGATCGTGGGCTGAGGAGAGGGGGCGCACAGCCCCTTAGTGGGCTGGTGTGCCTCCTTCACTTGGCCCATGAGACCCCCCAACACTTGCCGGGGCCCCCGAAACCCCTTTCGATCTTCCGACGACTCCCCGGAACAGTTCCGGACTCCGATACCCTTCATCCTATGTATCAATCTTCACCTCCGGACCATTTCAGAGTTCCTCGTCACATCTGGGATCTCATCCGGGACTCCGAACAATCTTCGGTAACCACCATAGTGACTCAACTATACTTATATCATCACCAAACGTTAAGTGTGTAGACCCTGCGGGTTCGAGAACTATGTAGACATGACCGAGACACCTCCACGGTCAATAAGCAATAGCGGGACCTGGATGTCCATATTGGTTCCTACATATTCTACGAAGATCTTTATCGGTCGAACCTCGATGTCAAGGATTCAGTCAATCCCGTATACAATTCCCTTTGTCCATCGGTATGTTACTTGCCCGAGATTCGATTGTCGGTATCTCCATACCTAGTTCAATCTCGTCATCGGCAAGTCTCTTTACTCGTTCCGTAATACAAGATCCTATGGCTAACTTCTTAGTCACATTGCTTGCAAGCTTATTGTGATGTTGTATTACCGAGTGGGCCCTAAGATACCTCTCCATCGTACGGAGTGACAAATCCCAGTCTTGATCCATGCCAACTCAACAGTCACCCTCGGAGATACCTGTATAGCATCTTTATAGTCACCCAGTTACGTTACGACGTTTGATAAACACAAGGTACTCCTCCAGTGTCAGTGAGTTGCATGATCTCATGGTCATAGGAACAGATACTTGACATGCATAAAACGATAGCAATAAACTTGACATGATCATATACTACGTTCATAGTTTGGGTCTTATCCATCACATCATTCTCCTAATGATGTGATCCCGTTATCAAATGACAACTCATGTCTATGACCCGGAACCATGGCCATCTTTGATCAACGAGCTAGTCCAGTAGAGGCTCACTAGGGACACGTTGTTTGTCCATGTACCCACACATGCATTTGAGTTTTCAATCAATACAATTATAGCATGGATAATAAACGATTATCATGAACAAGGAAATATAATAATAACCATTTTATTATTGCCTCTAGGGCATATTTCCAACAGTATTCACCCCGAAAAATTAATTGAAGATCAACACCGGGAACTTCCTGAAACACGCAAAAATGAGGTACGTGAAAAGGAATGAATACCGACTCCGAAAAATCCTGAAAAACTTTTTTGGTATAATTATATTTTTTATGAATTATGAGCTAAACGGGAGACGGAGAGGCACCCCATGGGCCCCACGCGCCCACCCCATGCGCCCTGGCCTTGGGGCACGTCACAAGGATGTGTGGCCCCCCTGCTGTTCCTCTTCGTCTCATTTTTGTGTCCCAACCCCTAGTGCAAGAAAATTCACCTTATATATTTTTCTAATTTTTTTGATCTACCTATAGTGGCTTTTTACTACTGTTTTGTTTCGAACAATTTTCTATCAGGATCTCGATCTTCTTCATGTCAGGAGATGAGGTCCTTTGACTCTTGGCTAGTGTCCTCTATCGGGAAGGACAACTCTGAAGAAGAAGACACCGCCACATCTCAAAGGGGCTATCACTCAAAAGGGTTGACAACCGATGAAGAGATCCTGGCCGGACTCAAGGAGCCAAACAAGGAAGAAGCTGTCAAAGGAAAAGGAAGGCAATCTCTACTACCACTGCCTGGAGATGGGCATGTTGATTTTGCAAATCAAGCCTGAAGGTACCCATGGCAGCTGTGACTATTAGACCTCATTTATCTCGTTCTTTTTAGGAAATCATACTGATATGCCCCTATCAGGAGGTCTACCCAAATCTTGCTGAGCTTTCTGAAGTCATGGATGTGGTCTGCTTATGTATGAAGGGCCTCAAGGAAAGAATCACATGTCTGGAAGAAGTTCATATTCTCTGCAAGATCGTCAATAACAAATCTTCATGGCCATAAGATCAAGCTTGAAACAATGGATATAAGGTACTCTCCTAGCTTATCCCAAGCTAAAACCCATGCTAGGGTTACGCAACCCAGGGGCGACACGCCCCGCCACCGCCACCACTTCCTGGGCTTGGCCTCGTGCCTGCCGGCGATGTTTCCATGTGCGTCCCCAGGCGTGCGATGGCCCTATTGCGGCAGAGTCAGCCTCTCCAATGCTGGGGCTGCGTGCCCTTGGTGGTCTGAGTAAATTGCAGAAAAACACCACAATTGTGGACCCTAAACCAAAAACCACCACCATTTGTTTTCTTTGCAAAAACCCACCATCATTGTATTGACAGTTTGCGAAAAACGCTGATCGGACGATTAGCACATGTTAAGCGAAAAGCTGACAGGTCGGTCCCGCTGTCAGGTGCCACGTGGCCCGGGTGAAGACGGCCCCGTGATGCCGTTTGAATGGGCCGTTAGTTTGGCTTATAGGGCCCACCCGACAGCGTCCCGCACTTGCGCACTACAGCCAGCACTGCTGCCGCCGATGGGGTCGATACGCTCGCGCCGGCCGGCCCCGCCGCCGGCGAGAGCCCTCACCCCGTTGACCGCTTATCCTCCCTTCACCCTGGGTCGCGCCGCCCGCCACCCTCTTTTCCTTCTCCTCTCCTCTCTCTACGCGCGTCCGCAAGCCGCACAGCCGCTGGCCATGACGCCGTCGCGGAGGCGGCCACGGTCGGAGGTCGAAGCCGCTGGTATCTCGTATCCGGCTGAGCCCCGGCCACCCCTGCAGCACGGTCGGAGGTCGAAGCCGAACGATCTCCAGCTCCGGTTAGCACCTTGTTCTCTGCTTCTTCGCGCATGGCCTAGCCTACGTACGGCTGCGCGCCTCCAGGACAAACTGCTGGATTGATTCACATGGAGGCTAGCCAGCTATGTACTAGCCGATGGATTCGACGACCTGACCACCTCCGGGAGCACCCGTGCACCGGCGAGTTCGGATGGCGCTCGGACGCGCGCGGCGGCCCGGAGCAGCACGACGGCCAGGGCGTGAGCACAGCGGCTCAGACGCGCGCCGGGGGATCAGGCCTGCACGCGTAAAGTGCGTGAGCACAGCGCACGGTGGCGGCGACGGCTCTGCCGCAGTAGGCGGCCAGCACGACGATGTTCGTGATCAGGAAGAGGAGCATGGGGTGGCCGTGGACGTCGGCACGGACCTTGAATACCCAGTGGCGGACTACCCCGGCGGCGCCGCCGCTCTTGCCACGCTGCCTGCTAGGTGTTCGGTCAAATGCTAGGAGGCAGAGGAGGATCTCTCGGAGCTCGACCATGGCGAAAAGAAGGCGCCCGGGCTTGCTAATACAGTTGAGCACGTGGGCGGCTCGTGTGCACCGCCTGCAGGAGGTGGAGCAGGTCCATCTGCCATGCCCCTCGCTCGTCAATAAGCTCAGCGACATGTCGTAATCTGCACGTTCTCTGCTGGGTGATGGGCGTACTGGAGTGCTCCCGAGGCAGCCATATGCGGATCGATTCTCCATTCCCAACGCGCCACGCCAGACCCTTCTTCAGGAGTTCCAAACCATAATGGATCGCTTGCCATGTTGGGGAAGCGTTGCCAGAGAAGCTTGTGTCCTCGAGCCGATCATCGGGGTAGTAGTGAGCTTTTAAAACCTACGCACATAAACTTTCCGGTTTAGTTAGAAAACGCCACACCTACCGAGCGAGTAGCGCTTGGTTGAACACCCGGAAATCCGTGAAGCCGATGCCTCCCTTCATCTTTGGGGCCAAAATCCTAGGCCAAGACTGCCAGTGTGTTTTACGTCGTCCTTTGGAAGATCCCCGCCAGAAGTTCCAGACCATACGGTTCAGATCGTCGCACACGAACATAGGCAACTTAAAGACAGCCATCATATAGGTCGGGATCGTCTGGGCCACCGCCTTGATCATCACTTCCTTCCCAGCCTGGGAGAGTGTGTCTCCCCACCGAATAATCCTCTTTGTTAGGCGGGCCTGCAGGTTTTGGCATTTCTCTCTTGACATTTGGCCCTCCGGGGTTGGCAACCCGAGGTATTTCTCCTCAAAAGTCCTCAACTGAACCTGCAAGGCATTGCGAACATGTTCCTGAACTACATCCGGGCAGGACTTGCCGAACATGATGCTGCATTTAGCTGGATTAATAAGCTGCCCCGTAGCCATCTCATAAGTTCTCAAGGTGCTGCGCACATGCTCCGCTTGATCCCTTTCAGCGTTGAAAAGGAGGAAGGTATCATCTGCAAACAGTAAATGGGATATCCTAGGGTGCGTGTCGACACACACTCAAAGGTGTGAAAGCTACACTGTTTTCACCATCCTTCAACAAGACCGAGAGACTGTCAGTGACAAAAAGGAACATAAATGGAGAGAGCGGATCACCTTGCCGCAGCCCATGCAACGGTGCAAACGAATCCAGGAGGGTTCCATTAAATTTCCCAGTGTATCTCACCGAGTTGACACATGTCGTAATCCAGTCCACCCACCGATGAGCGAAATCCAGCCTTTGCATCATCTGCCTCAAGAAGGTCCAATCTAGTCGATCATATGCTTTAGAAAGATCCAACTTATAAGCGCAGAAACTTTTAACTACGTCCTTTTCTTGCTGAATATGGTGTATGCACTCAAACGCCATCATAGCATTATCAGTAATCATGTGCCCTGGCACAAATGCGCTCTGCTCCGGTTAAATAATGTCATCAAGAATGGGACGAAGGCGGTTGACAAGGCACTTTGCAACCACATTGTAAATGACATTACACAGGCTGATCGGCCGAAAGTCAGTGAGCTTCACCGGGTTGTCAACTTTGGGAATGAGAACAATGGAAGTATTATTGACCCCCTCGGCAGGACACATGTACGAAAAAATTCCTTAACCCCTACAATCTCTTGCAGTTTCATAACTACCCAATTCCTCTGGAAAACCCTCGTCAAGAATCCATCTGCCCCAGGAGCCATTAGGGGACTGATTTGGTAGAGGGGTTCAGAGATCTCCTTCTCTGAAAAATCTGCACACAATCTATCATTCATAGGCGCATTAACACGAGCATCAATAAGATTAACAACCGTATCAGCTTGGATGGACGGCTCAGCAGTGAAGAAGTTCTAAAAATAACTCGTAACCACGTCGGCCAAGATGTCATAGTTCTGCTGGACTGTCCCATTCTCGTCAACCAGTTCCTTAATACGATTTTTCCGGGCTCGCCAAACAGCCTTGCGGTGGAAGAAGTGTGTGTTTCGATCACCTTCCAACAGCCATGCAACCCTCGATCTTTGCATCCACAACATTTCTTCTATGTAAAGAAGCTCGTTCATGTGATCATTAGCCTCTCTTACATCTCTTTGATCTGCATTGACGGTCATTAGTTCTTCAAGATGTGCACGGGGTTTATTAATTTCTCTAACCACGCCACCAAACTTTTTCTGGCTCCAAACATGAAGGGTACTCATCAGATTGCCAAGGGAAGCAGCAATGTCACCCAGATTAGCCATTGATCCCGCCGCCGCCCAAGCATCACTTCTGGCAGCGCAGAGTCGCGCTCCCGCATGACCTCATAGTGTCTGCACCTCCTACCCGGGGTAGGCCGAACCGGCTCCACGGCACACTTGAGGAGAATTGTTGTGTGGTCCGAACTTGGCGCAACCAGGTGCACGGTGGTCGCTCGGCAAAAATGTCGCGCCACCAATTGTTCGCCACCGCTCGGTCCAATCGGACCTTCACATTAGCTCGTTCAGCCCAGTGATTATCATACATATAAGGTAGTCCTATGAAACCAAGATCACATAATTCCAAAACATCGCGAAAAGTGCTCATCTGACCTGCTGACCGAGCAGACTGGGAGAAATGTTCAATGCTCCACATGGCTTCATAGAATCCTCCAATCACCGCGTAAGGCGTGTCCTTAAGTTGGTCAAGATCGCGGAGAAGTGACCACATAAGATGACGGTCCTCAGTCCGGGGCTCGCCGTAGACTCACGTGAGCCTCCAAGGTGGATCGTCCACAGTCGCACTCACATGCGCATCAATGTATCTCTCGTTCATAGATTTTATTTCAAGGCACAAGTACTCATGCCAGAAAAGAGCTAGACCTCCTCTACCACCAATGCTATCAGCTGTATCAAAACCACTTGAACCTAACATAGAACGATATCTTTTCATCCGGTCCTTTGATAGCCTAGTCTCACAAAGAAAAACAGTGTTGGGGGAGTTAGCTTGCACCAAGCTTTCATGATCATGAACTGTCCCAGGGCTCCCTTCCTCCCCCCTCGACAGTTCCAACTAAGAATATTCATTGTTCTTGACGGGTTGCCACACCTGGCCCCGTCAGGATACCGGCGGCCCCTGGGCCAGTTGCCTCCAAAGTGGTTGTGCCCGCGCCATTCTCCCCCATGGTAACATCCGCCACCATATCCGGGTTCTGGTTCTCCCTGGTATCCGCCTCAGTTTTCTGTTTTTTTTTTGGAGTACCTGCATACACTGGATCCACCATATTAGTACCTTTCGATTGCACGCAGGGCGCCGCCATGCCTGTCCTGCCAGTCACCCAGAACGTGATGGTCTCCTGCACCCTCATGCCCAGCGCCGAATTAACAACCGACATGTCGGCGTCTTCGACATTGACATCCGACAAGACGTTCCGCATTGGCGAGATAATATCCGAGTTGCGCGGCCCTTCAGAAGCATCTGCGCCCATCGAGGCCACCATGTTTTGCATCTTCTTGGCCTGGTACTTTGACACTGCAGGATTCCCATGCTCCCGGGACTCTGCCTCCCTTGTTGTGAGCCGAGCTAGAAATTCCCTCTGATGTGAAGTCAATACCATGGTATGCAACTAGGTTCGCTTTGGCGCGCGATGTTCCTGTCTGCTAGACGAAATGCCTCGTTCGCGAGCACCTCAGCCGCCCATCGTACTTGCCGCTCAGTTGTCCACCTTTCAGCTTGCGGCCACACGATTTGTCCTGATGCCCAAGGTACCCGCAGATGTAGAAGAACCAAGGCAGGCATTCGTACTGTATTTGGAACTCCACTCGTTCTCGCTTCTCCTTGATTTTGGCGTGCATGGCCACCGACATCTCCAACGCACGGTAAACGGGCACCTCAACATGAACTCGAACATAGTTACCCATACTTCCCACCTCCTTGAGCTTCACCTGCAACACTTTCCCCAGGTTCTTGCATGGCGCACGCACAACAGCGTCCGTCCTCCAATTAGTCAGCACATCCAAAATACGCACCCAAATTCTGATTGAGTCCACCTTATAGTCCGACACCTTCTTCATGCCATCATATGCTTCCATGATGAGAGGGTCATGTCTGAATTGCCATGGCCCACCTCTCAGGATCCTTGTCATGTCAACCTCGCATCCACTAGTACAGAAACCCCTTATAGGATTTTGCTACTAACAGCGTGCCCAAAAACCCACACACCGCTAGTAAATGGCCAAAATACCTGCGGCGTGCAGCCTGGGAGGGCACGCCGCTAATAACAACTCACTAGCGGCGTGCCGGCTAAATCGCACGCCGCTAGTAACTCAGACCCAGAAGCGGGCCTAGCAGAAATTCGGCGTGCACACAAACGGGCACGCCACTAGGTGCAAATATGCGAGTGCCACTAGTAACAAGCATTACCAGTAACGTGCATATACTGGCACACACCACTAGTAATATCTGCATCATGTTTAAATCAATGACTCTTGATTTATAAGTCCAAATTCAATGATTCTTTTTTCTAAATTTGTAAAATAAATAAATGTATCCAATATAATATGTTTTATTTTTTGTTCAACATATTGTGATTTTATTAAAAAATTAAAATCAATAATATGCAAGTAATTAAATATTCGACTGAATTTTTTGTTCATTAGTTTGCATTGAAACTTTTTCTGAACTTAACATACACTATTACATCTTCCATGTCAAAATTTTGCATCGTTTTAGCTTCATTTGCTTTATAAGCCATTAAGTGCACTGATGGGCATTTAGCGGATATAATTAAAATTTGAACTGCGAGTACATGAAATAACGGACACAAATGGGTTGAAAAATATTATTTGTGTTATTAAATATATATTTAGGCCTTATCCAAGAAAATAAAACTTATTTGAAACGTCATGGTGCCAAGACTCGACCACCAAATTGATGGTTATTGGTTTTTAAATTTTAAAAAATACAAACAAAGTCTAAAAACATGAAACTTGGCATGGTGTCATGATATGACACCTAGAGACCGTGGTAAAAATTTGAGAAGGTTTCATAAAAGTGATTGTGTAAACTACTTAGAAAACGCACCATCTGGAAAGCAGAATCGTGGTTTCGAGAGGGAACGAGTCAGGTTTGAAGGCGAAATGATGGTCGTCTTTGTCGGTTGTGCTTAAAACTTTTTCCATACTTAATATACACCATTACATCTTTCATGCCAAAATTTAGAATATTTTTGAGTTAGTTTACTATATTTAAATTATTAAGTGCAAGCTTACTAAAAATACCAGCGGTGTGCAGTAATGTACTCATAAAAACTACAATTTAATCGATACGCAACTGTAATTTGTTCACCTCACCTTGTTATTTCCTTTGGAGAGAAACCACTAGTGAACCTATGGATCCTAGTCCAATTTTCTCCATTGCATACAACTTCAATCTCCTCACTTTAATTTCTTTGCAATCTGAACCGTACTTCTATTTTCCTTGCAATTATAATCTTCCAAACACCATTTGCACTAATCCTAGTAACTAGCAAGGCTAATAATACTGACAATCTTACTAGTTTTGTTAGGGGCCAAGGCATGTTTTGTATTTCTGTGTGCAGGTACTTATCGTTGGCTATGGTGCAAAGCTCCTACTGGGTCGATAAACCTTAAGGTCATCCACTTTGAGGGAAAATTGATGCTTGCTACAAACCATTGCATTTGGGGGGGGGGGGGGGGGCAACACCTTCCTAGTTGAGAGGAAGCACTACGCCACATCAATATCATGCCAACTCTATATGATCATGCAAAATAAAATTATAGTGAAAGGTCACATCTAGTCATGTGATGTAATGGTGGATGTTGCATGGAAATATATCTTAGAATAATTATGAAAATGACATAATAGGTAGGTATGGTGGCTATTTTGAGAAAGATAGGTGTTTTATGTGAAGTCCTCCCATGGGGTTTGGGTGTACCGGTGAAGTTTGCACCATGTCTCGAGGTGAGAGTTGGCATTTGCGTGATACCGAAGAGGCTAGCAAATATGGATATGGTGGAAGTGCATAAAGATCTCAAAATCAACATTAGTCATAAAGAACTCAAATACTTATTGTGAATGTCTAACAATTTATTCAAAAAATCCACACAACCGTTGCACTCCTAGGAGGATAGTTTGGCGAGCCGAAGCCCGTTATGTGTCCTCGATCCGACCCATATGATTAATATATTTACAACCACCTTCCAATATCGATCCAAGTGTAACACTTAAAGTTCCCAACTTACGTTGTTTAATGAAGAAAAGGTATGATCCCAAAAACTTTAATAACATCTTTCCACTAATTGGCGCCAACATATTTACCAAGATGTTCATCTGTTACTACCTCAATATCTCAAAACGATGGCAAAGAATCAAGTTCTCAAGTTTATAACTTTCAAGAGCAATTCATGCATGTTTTTGTTTATACCACCAAAGCATACCTATTACTTTTTAGTACCAACATATTAATTCAGGGCAACAACCAATTACTATTCAACTCTCTAAAAAGATATAAGTGAAGAAAGAGAGTTCTAATCAATGCTAATAGGACTATCGCCATGCTTTAACAAATATAAGTGAAACAAAAGAGAGATTATATAAATGCATGACCATGTATGTCTATTCAATAACATGTTTATCCACATATGATGATTGCATAAAACCAGCAAACAAAAGTAAATCACACTCCAAGAATAACGCATATCATGTGAAAAAGTAAAAACCTATATCCAACCGAGACAAACCGATAATTGCAGATGAAGAAGAGGGATACCTTAGGCATCCCCAAGATTAGACGCTTGAAACATCTTGAATATTTCCTTGGGGTGTCTTGGGCATCCCTAACTTGAGCGCTTGCATCTCCTTGTTCTTCTCATATCACTGTCTCACCTAGGTCTTAAGAACTCCATCCACACAAAACTTCTCTAAATTTTTATTAGATGGGTTAGTACAAATAATATTCGATCTAATTCATGACTTGTTGTAACATGGTTGTATAATTATAATTCATCATTAGTTGTTGTATTCTAACATTAGCATGTAACAGTGAACTTTCATATGTGTAATGTGACAAAAATTCATGATTTTATCATGCTCTGTTCATCCTCAACAAAATAAACAGGGGCAGCAACACTTTCTGTTTTAAACAGCAGCACATACACTTGCAAACTTAACATACTAAAGGCAATTCTTTGCACTTTATTGAAAGCAAAGATACATAATGAGGTTGCTACAGTAGCGCCAACCTCATTGACACCACAAACAAGAAAAAAGTAAATTGTGGGTTGCCTCACATAAGCGATGTTCTTTAACGCCTTATAGCTAGGCATGATACAGTTTTCAAGTTTTCTCATCAATAGTTCCCAAAGAATATGTTGCTCTCATGATAGATTCATAAGGTAGCTTAATTCTCTTCTTTGGGAAGTGCTCCATGTCTTGTAGGAGATATGCCCTAGAGGCAGTAATAACAGTCATTTTGTATCTCCAAGTTTGTAATGAATGTTTATGTTCCATGCTATAACTGCAATTATTCTCGAGTCTACAATAACCACGAGGCTTGGAGGGAAACTCATGTGCACGTGTGGTATAATAAACGGTAAAATGTATTCCCGGTCATGCCTGTAAGACTGGCTCAAGTATTGCATGATGATCCTGTTTTCCTGATCATGGGCATGTCTATGCCGGCAATTTTGAGGGCACAATGTTGGTAGAACACTTGTGTTGGATTGACCCAAATTTGATGTTATGCTATGATATACATTCGTCACAAGTTAATGGTTAATATCACAGAGATAGTTAATGTTTGCATAATTCCTTAGACCATGAGAGTATCGAGTTCCTTCGTGCTTGCTTCGTGAACTTTGGGGTTTGTTAAACGTCATCCGTAACTGGGTGGCTATTACGGCAGCTTACGGGTTCATGGAAAAGTATGGCAAGTAACAAGATAGCTCAAGATTGGGATTTGCTCCTCTGACGATGGAAAGATATTGTCGGGCCCTCTCGGTGTTACGGTATCCATCATCGTCTGGCCAGACACATTGTGATTTGATCACTGGGATGCCGGAACATGGAAACGAGAAAAGAGAACAAAACCGGTAACGAGGTAACTTGCATGGTGGACAAATTGTTGATCCACGAGGATGCAATAAATCTCACCTCGGGTGTTTGTAACATATCATGAAGCAACAGGAATAGCACACGGCAACTAGAGGATCACTCGAATATTCATTCGTGTGGGTATAGGGGTCAATATGGGTGTCCACGGCTCCGATGTTGATCATTGATCGGAAGGGGTTCCGGTTCATGTCTATACTTCACCGAACCTATAGGGTCACACGCTTAAGGGTCATCTATCTGCTGAATACTAGACAGGGAGTCTGAGAGAAAGTCTCCGGAAAAAGTTTCGGAGACAGCAGAAAAGTTCCGGAGTGAGAGGTCACCGGATGAGTTTCGGTAAAACTGAAAAGTTGCTTCAGAGGATACCATAAAGTCAAATTGGTTTTGGCACACGCCTGGAAATTCTTGGAGGATGCTAGAAGTGTTTTGGAAATTGCTGGGAATTTTCCGGGATAAAAACCGGAAATGTTCCGGAGCTGCTGGAACCGATTTGGTTGCTTTTCGCAGATGAAAATCACTAATACGAAATTGTTTCGGAACACGTCCAAAATCATTTGTGTGGGTACTGGAATTATTCTAAGACCCACAAAAATATTTTCGGATTTAACTGTTGCGGAAAATTGGTTCCATGAATAGTGAAAATTACTTTATGGATATTTTTTGGAAAGCCACCTTTTAGGGCTTTTGCAAAAAGGCTTCTAGAAGGGATTGGGGGCCAAGGAAGCCCCTCATGGGGGGGGGGGCCTAGGGGTGGCCGACCAAGGGTGGAGCTGCCCCATGGAGCTCCACATGGCCCCCCTTTTTCCTTATATGCCCTTTATGTATGACATAAAGTGGGGGTACTTTGGTATTTTGAATGTCCATCCTACCCCTTGGCTTTCCTATAAATAGAGGTGGAGGGGGCAGCCCAAACCTCATCCTTGGTCTCATACACGTGCCATGACTTGTCTGGATTCTCTCTCCCTCCCAGCGAAATAGATTCATAGAGCCGAAAGGTTGTCTGGGTTTCGGCAGGAACTAGTTCTAGACGGCGAAGCCCTGCCGGATAGCTGACACAGTATGTGTGCAACTCCGTAGAGAGGTCATAGTTTCGATCTTTTGCCTTAGGGGCTGTTCAAGTGTCCTCCTGAAGGGCTGTCCGAGTTTCCGTTCAAGTTTCGAGGGTCCTCCCGAAGGGCTCTCCGTGACATCGTCCAAGGGACTATCTGACCGCCTCCCAAAGGGCTGTCCGACGAGGGAGTACATCCTCATAGTTGGGAGGTTGTAAATCCTAGCTGGGGGATCTGCACCGACGATCTCCACCGACTCTCCTTCCGCTGCGCTTCGAGTCGGTACGGATCAGATCAAACCTTGTATGCAGTCTCCATAGTGGTCCTGGGTTTGCTCGCTATACCGAAATTTTTTGTTTTCTGTCGCGTTCCCCTACAGTGGCATCAAGAGCTGTGCTATGCGTAGATGCAGGTTACGATCTTTAATACATGGAGATGTATGGGTATTGCATAATATAATTTTGGAGTAGATGAGATCTATTGCTGAAAATTATTTATGCGGGTGGCAGATGAAATCTGTTACCCGATGTTCTTCTTGCTTCCCTGGAATTTTCATATTTCTGATCTTGAAATGGCATGGTAGAATTTCACAAAGTTCTGGCAATCTGCGATCCTGATTGATCGACGAAGTACTATCAGTTCTTTGGGTTCCACCGTAGTTGAGAGAAAGATGAAATTGCGCACACGAAAGGGCAATGCAGATATGATCTGCACGGGGGTCATGCGTATGACGAAGTTTAGTGTGGGGCTCAAGATTTTATTATCTCGTGTTTCATACACCCCGCAATGTTAATCTAGTGACTTGAATAATCATACTTGATGATGAACGTTGGTAGCTGCGGCTTAAGTCAAAACCTTAGAAGCCACGGAAAATAAAATTTTGCATAAACCGATTAGAGGCGTCTAACTTGGTTTTGCACGATGGTTTTCATGTGATGTGGTATAGAAAGTCTCATATTAATTCGATTATGTACGAGATGACTATATGATGTAATTAACATGACCTGTGTGTCATGATTCGGCATGATGGCTGGAGCCATATGATTGTCACTTTAATGACCTGCGTGTCAACCTTAAGTAATGCACTTATTTTATTAGCTATAGAGATAGCAATATTATCTGGTGCATCGACAAAGTGGTGGCAATCTTCGCGAAGGTGAACACCGACGCGAATGCCGAAGACAAAGAAATACTTGACTTCTCCAGCAGAAGGGGCTATACCATATCATGTTATTATGAATTGCCTGACATGTTTATCCCTCTTGATGCACCCTTCTTGATTGCGCGGTAGTCGCTTTTATTAGGGTGATCTCTCACTTCAAAATATCAAGTAGTTAGTGTTCTCCCAAGTGTAGCACTGTCACAGCATCCTTCCTTTCGGGGTGCGCAATGATCTACATTGGTACGAACGATTGTACGGGTGTAAAGCGGGTGAGGTCAGACCTCACAGCAAGATCACTTGGTTGTCTTGACGTTCATGGCAGGATCGTCCTAAGCTCGGAACACACGCATCGAAAGATGAACAAGAGTCACATGGAGATGTGATCGGAAAGTTTGCCTACCAATTGGAGTTTGCGACATCAGTGTTCATCTCGAACAATGGCGTTGAATTGCAATATGGGTATTGAATCACTCACAATCAATTTTGAGAGATATTGATTTGAGTGGGAGCGCACTTTAGAATAAAATTGTTTATTCGCTAGTGCAAATATCTTTATGAACAAAGTCTAAGTGAAACTTGTGTTTTCCATTGTAGATCAAATGGCTCGCAACAACGCGTTCAACTTAGGCCCAATGTTAGCGAAAGAGAAGTTAGCTGCGACTGGGAAAAACTATGCGGACTGTGTCTGCAACCTGAGGATTGTCCTCAGGAACGATAAGAAATTGTATGTGCTTGAAACTACTCTTCCAGCTAAACCGGCGGCAGAGGCCCCGGAAGATGAACAAAATGTCTGGGCCACTAAGGATGATGATCACAACTTAGTGCAGTGCCTCATGCTAGCTTGCATGAGTCCAGAGCTTCAAAAACGTTTTGAATTCCACAAACCCCATGATATGATCCAGGAGTTGGATGCTCTTTACAAGGAAACCGAAAGTCTGAACAATTTGATATCATGAAGGCTTCGATGGAATGCAAGATGGCTGAGGGTAGTTCAGTTGGCGAACACGTGGTCAAAATGATTGTCTATGCTGAAAGGCTTAAAGCCCTGGAATTTCCACTTCCAAATGGCCATATGATGGACATGTTGCTTTCTTCACTCCCCCCGTCTTACGACAGTTTTTTCATGAACTACAACATGACAGGGATGGAGAAAACACCGAAAGAGGTTCTCGCCATGCTGAAAAATACAAAATGAGGACTGCGGAAAAATCGCAAGCAAGTGTTGCTTGTGAATAAAACCGCCAGTTTAAAAAGAAAGGTAAGCCAAAGAAGGCCAAGGGCGCTGGTAAGACCGGCTCCCAAAGCAACTCTAAGGGCGGAGCTAAGAATGAAACTGAGTGCTTCTACTGCAAGGGCGCAAGACACTAGAAGAGAAACTACAAGAAGTATCTGGAAGATAAGAAGTCCGGGAAAACCAGAAATGGTATAATTGTTATACAAGTTCATGTCATTGACGTTTTGCTTGCTAGCGAAAATTCTAATTCTTGGGTATTTGATACCAGATCGGTTGCTCACATTTGCAGCTCGATACAGGGGCTTCAGAAGGTGCGCAAGCTAGCAAAGAATGAAGTCGTAATTCACGTCGGGAACGGCGCTGGGATCGCCGCTCAAGCCGTCGGCTTTATGCCTCTACGTCTCCCTTCATGATTTTTTTCGAACTAAGTAACTGTTATTTTGTTCCGGCATTGTGTAGAAACATTATCTCTGGATCATGTTTAGTACACGATGGGTATGCCTACAAGTCTGAGAACAATGGTTGTTCATTTTATTGTAAGGATATGTTTTATGGATTTGCACCCATTGTTGGGGGCCTTTTCATACTAAATCTTGAATGTGGAAATGATGTCTTTAACGTGAATGCTAAATGCCTTAAGAAGGCTGATACCACCACCACTTTTTTGTGGCACTGTCGACTTGGCCACATCGGAAAGAAACGCATGCTAAGACTCCAGTCAAATGGAATTTTACCATCTTTTGATTTTGAATCATTTGACACATGTGAAGCTTGTCTGATGGGGAAAATGACCAAGACGCCGTTCACGGGTCATCCTGAACGGGCGGGTGAATTATTGCAAATAATACATAGTGATGTATGTGGTCTGATGAGCACATCCGCACGGGGTGGGTATTTCTACTTCGTCACTTTTACTAATGATTTAAGTCGGTATGGCTATATCTACTTGATGAAGCATAAGTCGGAAACCTTTGAAAAGTTCAAAGAATTTCAGAATGAGGAAGAAAATCATCGTAATAAAAGGATTAAGTTTCTGCGATCTGATCGCGGAGGCGAATATCTTAGTCATGAGTTTGGCCAACATCTGAGTAACCGTGGAATCGTTTCACAGCTTACACCTCCCGGAACTCCACAGAGAAACGGAGTATCGGGACATAACCGAACCCTGTTAGACATGGTGAGGGCCATGATGTCTCTTACAGATCTACCGATATATTTTTGGGGTCACGCACTACTTACTGCTGCTTATACATTAAACAGAGCACCATCTAAATCTGTTGAGACGACGCCATTTGAATTATGGTATGGGAAGAAACCCATTGTGTCGCATCTCAAAATTTGGGGTTGTGAGGCATACGTAAAATGTTTACAGCCTAGCAAACTCGATCCCAAAGTAGATACATGCTACTTTATAGGTTATCCCAATGAGACCATTGGGTATTCCTTCTATCTTCCTTCCGAGCACAAAGTGTTTGTCGCTAGAAACGGAGTTTTTCTCGAGAAAGAGTTTCTCGCTAAAAAGGTAAGTGGAAGGACAGTACGACTTAATGAGATTAGTGAATCTTCAGCAACCATTGATATGGCTAAGGAACCAGAAGTAATTCCACAAATTATCCCTACAACCGAGCCGGAAGTTGTCGCATGTGATGCAGAAACTTCAGACAATGTTGAAACTGAACCGCGCAGAACAGGTAGGGCTATCCAGCCACCTGAATGGTTTCGTAACAAAATCTTCATTCTTGAAGACGATGAACCTGCGCACTACAAGGAAGCGATGGTGGGGCCCAGCTCAAAGGAATGGCACAAGGCCATGAAATCCGAAATGGAATCCATGTACGAAAACCAAGTTTAGAACTTGGAAGAACTTCCAGAAGGCGTAAAGCCGATTGGTTGTAAATGGATTTTCAAAAGAAACACGAATGCAGATGGTAACATTACTATCCACAAAGCTAGACTTGTCACGAAAGGGTTCACGCAAGTTCCAGGAGTGGACTACGATGAGACTTTCTCGCCCGTAGCTATGCTTAGGTCTGTTCGGATATTACTAGCAATTGCTGCTTATTTCGATTATGAAATATGGCAGATGGATGTCAAAACGGCTTTCCTAAATGGAAACCTCAAAGAGGATGTATACATGATACAGCCAGAAGGTTTTGTCATTCATAAGGAAGCTGGAAAGGTATGCAAACTTCAGAAAGCCATTTATGGTCTGAAGCAAGCGTCAAGGAGCTGGAACATTTGTTTTGATGAAGTGGTCAAAGAGTTTGGCTTCATCAGGAATGACGAAGAATCTTGTGTTTACAAGAAGTTTAGTCGGAGCGCAAAAGCATTTCTAATCCTATATGTGGATGACATATTGTTGATTGGAAATGACATGAATTTTCTTAGTGAAATAAAAGACTCATTGAAGAAGAGTTTTTCAATGAAAGACTTAGGCGAAGCGGCATATGTATTGGGCATCAGGATCTATAGAGATAGATCAAGACGCCTAATAGCGCTTAGCCAAAGCACGTACATTGACAAGGTGTTGAAAAGGTTCAACATGGAGAACTCCAAGAAAGGCCTACTCCCCATGTCACCTGGCACAGTGCTTTGCAAGAATCAGTGTCCTCGGACACTCGATGAGCGAGTACAAATGAATGATGTTCCATATGCTTCGGCAGTTGGTTCTATTATGTATGCCATGCTATGTACAAGAACGGATGTTTCCTATGCGCTAAGTGTTAGCAGCCGGTACCAAAGTGATCCAGGATTGGAACATTGGGCCGCAGTCAAGGGTATTCTAAAGTACCTCAGAAGGACCAAGGATTTACTCCTTATGTATGGAGGTCATGAAGAGCTCATTGTAAGTGGTTACACTGATGCAGGCTTCATGACTGACCCAGATGACATCAAATCTCAATCAGGCTATGTTTTCATATTGAACGGTGGCGCAGTTTAATGGAAAAGTTCCAAATAAAAGACTGTGGCGGATTCTACGACGGAGGCGGAATATGTTGTAGCTTCAGAAGCCACAAGGAGGCGATAAGGATCAAGCAATTTCTTGAAGACCTTGGTGTGGTTCCAAGTGCTCTGGACCCGGTGGAGATCTATTGTGATAATAGTGGCGCCGTGGCTCAGGCAAGGGAGCCAAGTTCGCACCATAAGACAAGACATATTCAATGCAAATATAAACTCATTTGACATCATGTTGAAGAGGGTTTAGTGAAAGTACGCAAAGTTCACACGGATCTGAATGTGTCAGACCCGATGACAAAGCCTCTACCACGAGCAAAGCATGAGCAGCACCATATACCCATTGGTGTTAGGGAAGCCATGTAACTGGATTATGACTCTAGTGCAAGTGGGAGTCTGTAGGAGATATGCCCAAGAGGCAGTAATAACAGTTATTTTGTATCTCCAAGTTTAAAATGAATGTTTATGTTCCATGCTATAACTGCAATGATTCTCAAGTCTACAATAACCACGAGGCTTGGAGGGAAACTCATGTGCACGTGTGGTATAATAAACGGTAAAATGTATTACCAGTCATGCCTCTAAGACTGGCTCAAGTATTGCATGATGATCCTATTTTCCTGATCATGGGCATGTTTATGCCGGCAATTTTGAGGGCACAATGTTGGCAGAACACTTTTGTTGAATCGACCCAAATTTGATGTTATGCTATGAGACACATTCGTCACAAGTTAATGGTTAACATCACAGAGATAGTTAATGTTTGCATAATTCCTTAGACCATGAGAGTATCGAGTTCCTTCATGCTTGCTTCGTGAACTTTGGGGTTTGTTAAACGTCATCCGTAACTGGGTGGCTATTACGGCAGCTTACGGGTTCACGGAAAAGTATGGCAAGTAACAAGATAGCTCAAGATTGGGATTTGCTCCTCTGACGATGGAGAGATATTGTCGAGCCCTCTCGGTGTTACAGTATCCATCATCGTCTGGCCAGACACATTGTGATTTGATCACTGGGATGCCTGAACACGGAAACGAGAAAAGAGAACAAAACCGGTAACGAGGTAACTTGCATGGTGGACAAATTGTTGATCCACGGGGATGCAATAAATCTCACCTCGGGTGTTTGTAACATATCACGAAGGAACAGGAATAGCACATGGCAACTGGAGGTTCACTCGAATATTCATTCGTGTGGGTATAGGGGTCAATATTGGTGTCCACAGCTCCGATGTTGATCATTGATCCGAAGGGGTTCCGGGTCATGTCTATAATTCACCGAACCTATAGGGTCACATGCTTAAGGGTCATATATCCGCTGAATACTAGACAGGGAGTCTGAGAGAAAGTCTCTGGAAAAAGTTTCGGAGACAGCGGAAAAGTTCCGGAGAGAGAGATCACCGGATGAGTTTCGGTAAAACTGAAAAGTTGTTTGAGAGGATACCATAAAGTCAAATTGGTTTCGGCACATGCCTGGAAATTCTTGGAGGATGCCAGAAGTGTTGTGGAAATTTCTGGGAATTTTCCGGGATAAAAACCAGAAATGTTCCGGAGCTGCCGGAACCGATTTGGTTGCTTTTCGCAGATGAAAATCACTGATACGAAATTGTTTCAGAATGCATCCAAAATCATTTGTGTGGGTACTGGAATTATTCTAAGAACCACAGAAATATTTTTGGATTTAACGGTTGCGGAAAATTGGTTCCATGAATGGTGAAAATCACTTTATGGATTTTTTTTTGGAAAGCCACCTTTTAGGGCTTTTGCAAAAAGGTTTCTAGAAGGGATTGGGGGCCAAGGAAGCCCCTCATGGGGGTCCCCCTAGGGGTGGCCGGTCAAGGGTGGAGCTCCTCCATGGAGCTCCACATGGCACCCTTTTTTCCTTATATGCCCTTTATGTATGACATAAAGTGGTGGTACTTTGGTATTTTGAATGTCCATCCTACCCCTTAGCTTTCCTATAAATAAAGGTGGAGGGGGCAGCCCAAACCAAATCCTTGCTCTCATACACATGCTATGACTTGTCTGGCTTCTCTCTCCCTCCCAGTGAAATAGTTTCCTAGAGCCGAAAGGTTGTCTGGGTTCCGGCAGGAACTAGTTCTGGACGGTGAAGCCCTGCCGGATAGCTGACACCGTATGCGTGCAACCCCATAGAGAGGTCGTAGTTTCGATCTTTTGCCTGAGGGGCTATTTGAGTGTCCTCCCAAAGGGCTGTCCGAGTTTCCGTTCGAGTTTCAAGGGTCCTCCTGAAGGGCTGTCTGCGACATCGTCTGAGGGACTGTCTGACCGCCTCCCGAAGGGCTGTCCGACGAGGGAGTACATCCTTGCGGTTGGGAGGTTGTAAATCCTAGCTGTGGGGATCTGCACCGATGATCTCCACCGACTCTCCTGCCGCTGTGCTTCGAGTCGGTACGGATCAGATCAAACCTTGTATGCAGTCTCCATAGTGGTCCTGGGCGTGCTCGCTATACCGATTTTTTTTGTTTTTTGTCGCGTTCCCCTACATGTCTTTCATCATAGGGAACTAAATTTTAGTTCTCAAGAAAGGTCTACCAAGTATTATGTGACATGAAGGATTGCATTCTATATCCATAATAATGCAATCAATGGGGAGATAATTCCTTTTAGCAATATAGGTACTTCATCTATCCTCCCGAAATGTTTCTTAAGCATTCATACATAGGCTTCAAACCAAGTACATCATATAAAGCTATAGGCATGGTGGAAACACTAGCACCCAAATCACATAAAGCATTACATTCAAAGTTATTGATTTTGAATTTGAAAGTAGGTTCCCATCAATCTTCTAATTTTCTTGGTATATAAGATTCTTTTTCTAATTATTCTTCTCTAGCCTTTATTACAGCTTCAGTAATATGTTTTGTAAAGGCTTTATTTTGTTCAAGAGCATTAGGTGAATTTATCATTGCTTGTAAGAGTTTAATTACTTCAGAATGAGTGTAATTATCATAACTAAAGTATTTTTAATCCAAAAGAGTGGGAGTAATACTACCAAAAGTTTTGACCTCCCCATGCCCACTTTTACAATATTATCACAAGATTGAACACTCCCCGAACTTGTGGGATTCCTTATACCTAAAGTCATGACCTCTCTGATGTCCTGTAAGTGCACAGGGCTATGTAGTAATTTCGTGATAAGTAAGGTTTGTCGATCCCACAGGGAGCGAAAAGGATGGCACCACAATCCCCGCAGCTGCGTTGTCACTAACACAACTACGCTCACACCCAAACCGGAGTTTGGAAATAGATCACTTCACTACTGGAATCCACTTCTTTGCCGTCTACCACTTCTTTGCCGTCTGCTGGCTGACGGCAAAGAAGGTCTTTGCCGTTCGCTTACGAAAAACGGACGGCAAAGAACTGACTGATGGCAAAGAAGGTGTTTGCCATCAGCCAGTTCTTTGCTGTCGGCTAGCGGACGGCAAAGAATCTTTGCCATCAGTTGGCGGACGGCAAAGAGAGAGGTGGGCCCCACTAACGAGCTGCTTAGAAAAAAAATTACGGCCCCCTCTTTGCCGTCTGCTAGCGGACAGCAAAGAGAAAAAAAGCGGACGGCAAAGGGGGGCGGACGGCAAAGAGATAACCAAACTAACGGATCCCCACCCCTCCTTCCCTCTCTCTCTCTTTCTGTCCCTCTCTCCCCGACGAGACCACCGCCGCCCCCACCACCCGCCGCCGCCCCTCGCCCCGTCGCCCCTCACAAAACTTTCACAACATTCAACCAGTCAGCAATATTTGCAGATTCAATATCTTCTTCTTCTTCTTCTTCCTTCTTCCTTCCTCTTCTCCTTCTTCCTCTTCTTCTTCCTTTCTTCTTCTTCTTCTTCCTCCCTCCTCTTCTCCCTACTCCTCCTCCTCTTCCTCTTCTTTCTTCCTCTTCTTCTTCTTCTTCTTCTTCTTCTTTCTTTTCTTCTTCTTCTTCTTCTTCTTCTTCTTCTTCTTCTTCTTCTTTCTTCTTCTTCTTTCTTCTTCTTCTCTTCTTCTTCTTCTTCTTCTTCTTCTTCTTCTTCTTCTTCTTCTTCTTCTCTTCTTCTTCTTCGTTCTTCTTTCTTTCTCTTTCTTTCTTCTTCTTCTTTTCTTTCTTCTTCTCCCTCCCTTCCTCCCTCCTCCTCCCTCCTCCTTCTACTCTTCTTCTTTCTAAACTAAAACTAAACTAATCTAAAATAACTAAACTAAAAATAAAACTAAAACTAAAGTAAACTATAACTAAAACAGAAACTAAATTAACTAAAAGAAACTAAAATAAAAAAGGGGGGAAAGATCACTCACCTGCAGGCAGGGGATCACCAGGTGGAGGGGAGGCCACGGGTGTGGGGTGGCGGCGGACGGTGGAGGGGGAGGCCGCGGCGGGTGGGGCGCACTCGGCTGTAGGGGTGGCTGGGGTGGGGGCGGCGGCGGCCCGGTGGAGGGGGAGGCCGCGTCGAGATGGGGGCGGGGACGTCACACGGGGGGGGGGCGGGCGGCTGGACGGCCGCGGCGCGCTGGCCGGCGTGGAAGGGGACGGCGGCGGGTGGTGGGGCGACGGGCGAGGGGGAGGGGGGCGGCGGCGGTGGTGGGGGAACGGGGCAAGGGGGGGCGGCGGGTGGTCGGGGCGACGGGGCGAGGGGCGGCGGCGGGGGGTGGGGGCGGGGGTGGTCTCGTCGGGGAGAGAGGGACAGAAAGAGAGAGAGAGAAGGAGGGGTGGGGATCCGTTAGTTTGGTTCTCTTTGCCGTCCGCCCCCCTTTGCCGTCCGCTTTTTTTCTCTTTGCTGTCCGCTAGCAGACGGCAAAGAGGGGGCCGTAATTTTTTTCTAAGCAGCTCTTAGTGGGGCCCACCTCTCTCTTTGCCGTCCGCCAAACTGATGGCAAAGATTCTTTGCCGTCCTAGCGACAGCAAAGAACTGGCTGATGGCAAACACCTTCTTTGCCATCAGTCAGTTCTTTGCCGTCCGTTTTTTCGTAAGCGAACGGCAAAGACCTCTTTGCCGTCAGCCAGCAGACGGCAAAGAAGTGGTAGACGGCAAAGAAGTGATTCCAGTAGTGAAGTGATCTATTTCCAAACTCCGGTTTGGGTGTGAGCGTAGTTGTGTTAGTGACAACGCAGCTGCGGGGATTGTGGTGCCATCCTTTTCGCTCCCTGTGGGATCGACAAACCTTACTTATCACGAAATTACTACATAGCCCTGTGCACTTACAGGACATCAGAGAGGTCATGACTTTAGGTATAAGGAATCCCACAAGTTCGGGGAGTGTTCAATCTTGTGATAATATTGTAAAAGTGGGCATGGGGAGGTCAAAACTTTTGGTAGTATTACTCCCACTCTTTTGGATTAAAAATACTTTAGTTATGATAATTACACTCATTCTGAAGTAATTAAACTCTTACAAGCAATGATAAATTCACCTAATGCTCTTGAACAAAATAAAGCCTTTACAAAACATATTACTGAAGCTGTAATAAAGGCTAGAGAAGAATAATTAGAAAAAGAATCTTATATACCAAGAAAATTAGAAGATTGATGGGAACCTACTTTCAAATTCAAAATCAATAACTTTGAATGTAATGCTTTATGTGATTTGGGTGCTAGTGTTTCCACCATGCCTATAGCTTTATATGATGTACTTGGTTTGAAGCCTATGTATGAATGCTTAAGAAACATTTCGGGAGGATAGATGAAGTACCTATATTGCTAAAAGGAATTATCTCCCCATTGATTGCATTATTATGGATATAGAATGCAATCCTTCATGTCACATAATACTTGGTAGACCTTTCTTGAGAACTAAAATTTAGTTCCCTATGATGAAAGACATGTAGGGGAACGCGACAAAAAACAAAAAAAATCGGTATAGCGAGCACGCCCAGGACCACTATGGAGACTGCATACAAGGTTTGATCTGATCCGTACCGACTCGAAGCACAGCGGCAGGAGAGTCGGTGGAGATCATCGGTGCAGATCCCCACAGCTAGGATTTACAAAGGATGGCAACCACAATCCCCGCAGCTGCGTTGTCACTAAACAACTACGCTCACACCCAAACCGGAGTTTGGAAATAGATCACTTCACTACTGGAATACACTTCTTTGCCGTCTACCACTTCTTTGCCGTCTGCTGGCTGACGGCAAAGAGGTCTTTGCCGTTCGCTTACGAAAAAACGGACGGCAAAGAACTGATGATGGCAAAGAAGGTGTTTGCCATCAGCCAGTTCTTTGCTGTCGCTAGGGGACAAAGAATCTTTGCCATCAGTTGGCGGACGGCAAAGAGAGAGGTGGGCCCCACTAAGACGCCTGCTTGTAGAAAAAAATTACGGCCCCCCTCTTGCCGTCTGCTAGGGACAGCAAAGAGAAAAAAAGCGGACGGCAAAGGGGGCGGACGGCAAAGAGATAACCAAACTAACGGATCCCCACCCCTCCTTCTCTCTCTCTCTTTCTCTGTCCCTCTCTCCCCGACGAGACACCCGCCGCCCCCACCCCCGCCGCCGCCCCTCGCCCCGTCGCCCCGACCACCCGCCGCCCCCCCTTGCCCCGTAGTCCCCCACCACCGCCGCCGCCCCCCTCCCCCTCGCCCTCGCCCCACCACCCCCGCCGGTCCCCTTCCACGCGGCAGCGCGCCGCGGCCGTCCAGCCGCCACGCCCCCCCCCCGTGTGACGTTCCCCGCCCCCATCTCGACGCGGCCTCCCCCTCCACCGGGCCGCCGCCACCCCCACCCCAGCCCCCCTACAGGCCGAGTGCCCACCACCCGCCGCGGCCTCCCCCTCCACCGGTCCGCCGCCACCCCACCCCGTGGCCTCCCCTCCACCGGTGATCCCCTGCCTGCAGGTGAGTGATCTTTCCCCCCTTTTTTATTTTAGTTTCTTTTAGTTAATTTAGTTTCTGTTTAGTTATAGTTTACTTTAGTTTTAGTTTTATTTTTAGTTTAGTTATTTTAGATTAGTTTAGTTTTAGTTTAGAAAGAAGAAGAGTAGAAGGAGGAGGGAGGAGGAGGGAGGAAGCAGGAGGGAGAAGAAGAAAAGAAAAGAAGAAGAAGAAAGAAAGAGAAAAGAAAAGAAGAAGCAAGAAGAAGAAGGCAGAGAAGAAGAAGAAGAAGAAGAAGAAGAAGAAGAAGAAGAAGAAGAAGAGAAGAAGAAAGAGAAGAAGAAGAGAAGAAGAAGAGAAGAAGAAGAAGAAGAAGAAGAAGAAGAGAAGAAGAAGAAGAGAAGAAGAAGAAGAAGAAGAAGAAGAGGAAGAAAGAAGAGGAAGAGAGGAGGAGGAGTAGGGAGGAAGAGGAGGGAGGGAAGAAGAAGAAGAAGAAAAGAAGAAGAAGAGGAAGAAGGAGAAGAGGAAGGAAGAAGAAGAAGAAGAAGAAGAAGATATTGAATCTGCAAATATTGCTGACTGGTTGAATGTTGTGAAAAGTTTTGTGAAACTTCCAGATAGCATTGTCAGGCTTCAAGGGCACCATAGAACATGTCACCAAAGAAAGAACATATCACCATAAAACCTCCCCCCGCCATTATTTAGAT